>JYFJ02007472.1:1441-15526 GCA_000934665.2 Catajapyx aquilonaris
CCCCCCCCCCCCCCCCAAGGGAAGGAGGCAGGTGGTTAAAACCTGGGAAAATTCATCCGAAATTTGAGCAGCAAAACATATCACATCTGGAACGGAATTCCCAGACGCGGACTTATCATATGTGCCTAAAAGGTGGGATGAGGGCATGAGCGGAAAAGGAGAAGGGCCTGGCCTGCATCTGGTGCAGTCCTCCTGTGTTTTCTGTAGCTAATTGTTGTCGCATTTGCGCTTGCTTTGTGAGGTAATCTAATATAGCACGGAAGAAATTTTTAACTATTTTTCCCGCTACCCGGGCTTAATATAACGCCTAAATATCGAAAAATGTGAGGTTTAAACGCGTTTTTTATATAACGAATTTCACATATAACGAAAGAAAATTTGGTTCCCTTCAATTTCGTTATAGAGGGATTCGACTGTATTTCAAAGCAGAAGTATTTATGAAATTTAGGTCCCAGATGAGGTGATTACCTTTACGGGAGCCGTCTGGCAGGTAAAATTGGGAGATTTAGGATAAGTAAAAGGACCCCAATACTTGGAACACACTGTATATTGCATGCTCAAGTTCAGTGCTGATTAAGATGCAATAGTAAATTCTCATTGGTTTTAAAATGATAAAATTATGATTTTTCAGAGGAAGTCGTAAAAGAAAGCAAACAAATCCTGCAAGCGAAGAAATTGAATATTAATGTGGTGAGTGAAGACTTTTTGGATGATGTCAAACATGGTGAAGTAGCTGCTAAGATTCTTGAGAAGAGGCTGAGCGACTGGGGAGAAGACGTAAGCTGCCTGTTTATAAGTTGTATAGTTTTTCAAGGAACTGACATGGCATTTTTTTCCCCACAGCCTAAGCAAAAGATTCCACGTGACCAGTTGGATGGAGCTAAAAAGAGTGGAGGAAGTAAGTACAATAGCATTCATATGGTAATCACAGGTACAGTACACTAGCCAACAATTCTGCCCTTCCTCTGGTGCTTCCACCTGAATGAATCCACACGAGTAGGGGTGTACCATATTGGCCTCTCAACACAGCCAGATGGGTAGGGGCAGGGGTGGGGGCCTGCGCTTATGGCCAAGCGAGTTCACCATCCAACCCCCTACATTCAAACAGAAACCCGAAACCTGAATTGCAGATGCCTCCCAACCAATTTGAAGCATAGTTTGTATAAGCCAACTGTAATTCTGCAAATGTTGACATAAATTAATTAAGGTATTTAAAAATTATAGACACAGTAGACTACTCATGCACAGCATTTTGGGCAATGGAATTGAGGCGCTCAGAGGGAAAACGGCATATCCCAACTGAGCTCCGATTTCGAGATTGTAGTGCTTTTGTATTCTCCTGCCATCTACCCTTCATGTGCTGAAGTCCCAAATGAATTGGGATGTGCCTAAGCTCACATATTCCACTTGTAAAATTGGTCCGCAATGGAAAATCCTATTCTCTTGCAACACAAAAAGCCTTTTATCTAAAAAAGAACTTTGGTTGGGATATGCCGTTTTTCCTCTGAGCGCCTCAGTTATAAAAAAACGATAATATTGGTCCCTTTTATGACGTATATTTAGTGATACTGCCAACAATTTCGTGACGATATCTCTTGATGAAGGCCACCCACCTCTTGCGCAAAAGTCACATACAGAGCCAGTGTAGCCAGTAAGGGGAGGAAGGGATGCAGTGCCACTCACGCAAGCCTGGGAGACACCTGATGGCATTCACTCTTGATTTTTTTTCCTTCTTCTGCATGTTGGTGTTTACAAGGGCAATTGGCAAAGCGTAAAGGTATTCTGGTATAGGGGGAAGGCTCATATTCTGGAAAAACTGGAAAAATTATGCTAGAGCAGCCAAATCAATTTGACAGTGAGTGTATTGTTTCAGTCCAGTGAATGGTTAAAAGTTTTAGTGGTTTTTATATTGTGGGCCACGTTTCTTTCTACTTTAGGCATGTTTGCGAGCAACAAGCCTTCCCGGATGAAGATGAGGGTGAAAGGAGGAGCTGCAGTTGATGGCGATACAGGATTGGAAGACGAAGCCCATGTGCTGCAAATTAAGTCAGATATATACAATGTCATTCTAAATGTAACTGATATCCAGAATGGCCGAAATTCTTACTACAAGCTACAAATTTTGGAGAGCGACCATGGTAATAGATACTGGCTCTTCCGCTCATGGGGCAGAATTGGAACCACCATTGGTGGCTCAAAATTGGAAGATATGGATGATAGACAAGAGGCCATACGCCAGTTTAAGATTCAATACCTTGACAAAACCGGAAATGAATGGGATAAGAGAGGTAGTTTTGCCAAAGTTGCTGGGAAGTATTACCCAGCTGATGTTGACTACGGACAAGACCAGGAGGTGAACAATGAAATGAAGATGGAGCCAGCGGCAGAATCCAGACTTCCTAAAGCTGTCCAAGAATTGGTGTGTTTGATCCTTGACGTAGAGAACATGAAGAAAGCAATGGTCGAATTTGAGGTGAGTTTATCATTGTTGTTGTTTTGTAGCAGTTACTTTGCCAGTTATGTCTCGAGTAACAAGCCACCAGTGATAACACTGGTAATGATAAAACTGGAACCTCGCAAGGCACCAAATTACCACTTCAACTATATTCCATGGTTCTGGGGTTCTTCCAAATGGAGATAACACATCTTTAGGTGGTATCCACGCAACAGTGTACTAAACCAAATTAACCCCTTAGGCCCCAGATCGGCCCGAACCACACAGTTTTTGGCTTACACGTACTCCGAAGATACGGACAAGATATTTTGCAAATAATAACAGCTATACTTACGAGATCTGGGAAAACCCTACGAATGTGTCTGGAACCATTTTACTTGTCTAGAAGTCCCTAAATTAATTTTCAAAAAAGGGCTATAATAACTCGAAATTGGACTACTGCCGCCCAACTTTTAGGTTGATTTAATTATGAAATGCGTGAAAATATGCGGAATAACAACCTTGAGAACCATGCCAGAGGAATTTGCCGAAATCGTCGTGCTTTGCGAGAAATAAATTAATACTGATTTGCGGCTTTCTGGCACTTCGGAAAACTCCCAAGTTTATTTGTTTCTCATGAAGTACGACGATTTCAGAAAATTCATCTCATACTCATTTAGGAGTTTTCCTAAGTGCTATAAAGCCGCAAATAAATATTAATTTATTTCTCGCAAAGTACGACAATTTCAGCAAATTCCTCTGGTATGGTTCTCAAAGTTGCTATTCCGCATATTTTCACACATTTCATAATTAAATCAACCTAAAAGTTGGGCGGCAGTAGTCCAATTTCGAGTTATTATAGCCCTTTTTTGAAAATTAATTTAGGGACTTCTAGACAAGTAAAATGGTTCCAGACACATTCGTAGGGTTTTCCCAGATCTCGTAAGTATATCTGTTATTATTTGCAAAATATCTTGTCCGTATCTTCGGAATACGCGTAAGCCAAAAACTGTGTGGTTCGGGCCGATCTGGAGCCGGAGGGGTTAAAGGGCCCTTTGGCATGTAACATGATACCTCTTGATGAAGGCATTTCCTCAACTGCAAAAGTCACATCCAGCATGTGCACCAGAGTAGCTGGTTCCTGCATGTGTGTGTGTTGTTTTGCTGTGCCACTCACGCGTCTGGAGGCCTTGACTCTTGAATTTTTTCTTATTTAAAATTTATTTAGGAGGCAATCAATTAAGGTGAAGTGGGGTAAGTGCATACACGGGCCGCCATATTGGAATGAAAATGGCTGAAGACACCAAAACGCGTCGGGCACTCTTTTGTGTAGCTGCACATAACATCCCCACAAGCGGTGAGCATTGTTAGGTGAATTACAGTGATTGCATGGTAAGCGAAGCAGACAGTGTAAATTATCTCGCAAGGTACAAGTTGCAGACTTAAAAATTGCATAACTTTTACACAGTTTCATATATTTTAGCTGAGTTTGAAATAACGGGGAGATCGATACGTGGAGATGTACGCACTATCCTCAGATTTCACTGCTTGTAGTTTAGAGGGGGAGCACACAGGGCGGGTACGTACTTACCCCAAGAGGCGGGGTAAGTGCGTACACTGGACCTTGTGTTGGATTATACCATGTATTGGGTACACCACAGTTGATATCACAAAGACACTTACAGGAAATGAAAGCCAAATGTATGGCTCTTCTATGCGTATGTTGAAAGAATTTCAATTTTGTTTTTGTTTTTTTGCAATCGCTGCAGAAAGTTCATGTTTCCAAAAAGCGGTACGCACTTACCCCACTTCACCTTACATCGTTTAAAATGTTAGTACAGTTGACTCGGGATAAATAGGGGCAGGGTAAGTCAGTCTGCTATAACTGAGGTCTGTTACAGTACAGCCAGATACCGTTTATGGAAGTATGGCATGGCCAGCTTTTTAAGTCTGCTATAACTGAGAGTCTGTTATATCCAGAGTCAACTGTATTGTTACAGTACTTAACCCTTTGTCTCCCACGGCCCGATTTGGTTGTATAAATAATACAACCAAACAAAATAATTTTTTTTAAATTCACTGGTATAACCCCGACGGAAATTTCTTTCTCCACAGCCGTAGGAAATGTTCATGGTTTGTATGTTCATGAGTATTTACCCCACTCGCATGATATTTTTAATGGCACTACGTCATAGGCCAAAGGTTTTATTCATTTAAAACAGCCCGAAACAAACACTTCCTGGACGAATTTAAATACACACAGCTCCCTGCCGCTTATTTCCTGGTATGTGGGCGTCCAGCTGAAAGCCATTTTTAAAATCCCGAAATTCTGCGACTTACTTCTCGCCAGAGGGAAAATCAGAACGATCTGTGAAGGGTGGGCCATCTCTCCCGGCGCCATTTTGGTCGTAAAAAGCATCCTCGCACCTAATTGGCCGGGTGGACTTTTAAATAATAGTTGAGTGGGGAAGACCCGGCCAATATGGCCTTGCATCCCTGCTGGAGCAAAGCTCCTCAAAAGTCTACTGGAGTTGAGGACCAAGAATGCCATAACCCTAAAACCATGAACCTCCAGGCCGGGTGGACTGTTGGGAGCTCTGAGCATTGCCTGCTTGCCACCTGATCCACCTTTTTTTTGCATCCAGCGAATCACATTGCCTCCATTTAAACCGGACCTTTGAAAATTTTTACCGGACACTTTATGTTTTCATAATTCATCAGAGAGACTGGGCAAACATATAGAATTATCTTGGATTTTTAAGGGGTGTGGAAGCCACCTAAAAAAAAACTGTAGATGAAGCAATAGGATGACGTCACCTTGTGCATAGTTTATGAGGCTGTTGCTGCCCTCTGTCGATATGCAGCGTAGGTTGGTATGTCTGACAATGTTCAGCCCCCTCTTGTGCATGAATCACGAGTGAAACCAATGGTGTCAGATCCAGTGATTTTCACCTAGGGCACTCTTTTTAAACCCCTACCCAAAGAGTTCAAAATTGCACGGGAGACAGTGGGTTAATGAAGAATTCAGTATGGGGCAATTTAAGTGTTACAAAAAATCCTGCTTTCAAATTATGGAAAAATATTTATAGAAATTACATTTGTGTGCAGATTCTAGCCATGTAAGTTCTATCAAATATGGTTATATTTGTAATTTTGCACGTTTTGCACTTCTTTGGCACATTCCCATGTCAATTCTATCCATTAAGACTTTTTAGAGCATTTGAAAATGCCCCTGTTCTCCCCCCTGCCAAATAAAAAACTTCAAAATAATTGTTGGTGAATCCACACAAATCAGATACATGAGCCAGTATTTCACAGAATCCCCTAATGCAATGCATCTCAATCTTTTTCGTAGGCGACCCCAGATAATCATCTTGTAGAATTCAGGACCCCACTTTGCGATTCTACAGACACACACTCACAACCAAAGTAACTTTCCTTACCCTCCTGAATTTTGAAATTTTTTGGATTTTCTAATTCTGCTTGGCCTATAGTGTTGAGAAAACATCACCTCCGCTGATAATTTCCACATTAGCAGGTGAAATTACAGCCAAAAGGCGATGTTCTGAAGCCACAACACTTGCATCCGGTCGCGAGTCGCCGGCCAGCGCCAATGAGGGATAAATGGGGTACAGGCAGGCCGTAAAGGTCCGCCTTTGATGGTTTTGGCGGCCAGGCCGTGGCAGTTCACGGCAAGAACACGCGCGAATTTGAAGGAATTAATACGTAGAAAACGCATTAAAGGAGCTCGTACAGCAAAAATCTTCAAATTCGTGTGTGTTCTTGCCGTGAAGTGCCATGGCCAGCCCCCGGACACTTTTGCTACATTCTGATGTTATCACCTGCCGGGGCGTTTTGCAGAAGGTGCTCATTGAGAGCCCCATGAGACATTTGACTCTCCGGATAACTGGTCACCCTACCAGACTAGGCTGAACTTTATAGGTACTGTACAAAAGGGAAGCGCTACATTGGGGGACCCAACATGGGTGCCGGCGGCCATTTTGGGCCTGCATGTAGCACTTCCCTTTTGTACCCATAAAGTTCCTACAAAGTACAAAAGTTTTCTCTTGACCCTGGGCAGATAAAGAGTATGAGAATTTGCTTATGTGTACCGTCTCCTGCAGTCATGCTCAAAAACTTATTTCATTATTGGATAGTGACTTGGTCGGACTTGGTTTTCTTTGGAGCTCAATTGCCACAATACTGAACCCACGACCGAACTCTTCCTTTGGTGACTTATTTTCATTTTGAAACATTTGCAGGGAGAGAAAAGGGGTGCTTATTAGAACGTCCAACATGACATGGGAATTATTGAAGTATCAATTAACATGACGTCACACAAATTTTTTACAACTTTGCGCTGCTTTATTTACACAATTACCATCTTCAATATCTCACAACCACTGACAATTTTTCGACATTCATTAACAATCAGCATCAGTCACTCACAATTGTTCCTCAATCACCAACATTCATCTACAATCTTCAACAATCCCAATAAGGTGTTACCCCAACTTGCACCATTCAGAGGGGAGTCCCCTTTAGAAGCCTGGGAAGGTGCATAAGTTTGAAGAAAGTGTTGTCAAATTGTGGATGATTGTGAATGATTGTTGATGATTGTCGATGATTGTCAAAGGATTGTGTGTGTGTGTCGAAAGATTGCATGTGATTGGGGCGGATTGTAGGTGATTGTGAAAGACAACAATCATGATTCGAAATAAGTGTACACCTGATTGTCAGAGTTGTTACCCCCTCGTGAGTAACCATCATCATCATCATCATCATTATTATTTTTATTTATTTATTTATGTATGGCAACTGTTTCATAAGGTTGCAGTTGATAGACAGTTTGCAGTACATAAATTACTGTCATCTTTTTCTCATCCTCACTAGATTGATTTAAACAAGATGCCACTGGGAAAGCTAAGCAAGAAACAAGTGCAGGCTGCTTATGCAGTCCTGAGTGAGCTGCAAGACTTGGTGGCCACTAATGGAAATGAGGGAAAGCTGGTTGATGCTTCAAACCGCTTTTACACCCTGATTCCACATGACTTTGGAATGGACACTCCACCTTTGATTAATTCAAAGGAGATGATATGCCAGAAAATTGACATGCTTGACTCCTTGTGTGAGATTGAAGTTGCATATTCCATGTTGAGTAAGGATCAGTCTAATGGGACTGGTGACGACCATCCTGTCGACACTGGCTATGATAAATTGCAGTGTGACTTGGAAGTATTAGATAAGAAGTCAGCAGAATGGATGATGATAGAGAGATGTGTTAAGAACACCCATGCAACAACCCACAACACGTACTCCCTAAAGTTGGAGGAAGTGTTCCAAGTGAAGAGGCACAGGGAGTTGTACAGGGGACTTGATATGAGTAATCGGAAGCTCCTCTGGCATGGGTCCAGGACAACCAACTTTGCAGGGATCCTCTCTCAGGTTAGTGCAGTAGGGTGTATGTCTACTCTTAAGTGGTTGCTAAATCATGTGGTTCTTCCTTTTAAAATATTGTAGATGTTGGTCATCTCAAAGTTTCATACAGTGATTGCCTGGTGTTGGATAGGCGTAGTTTGTTACTGCAACACTGCAACTTTTGTGCTAAAAGTCCTGTCACCTACCCTGTACCTTCAGAACTAGTTCAGATTGGAACATGAACCTCATTTTCTGATGTGATGACACATCTTATAGGATGTTATAGTTAATATTCTTAGTGTATTAACAATCTGTTCACAAATGAACACAATTCATATAAAAATGAGTTCAGTTCATTGGTCACTCACATCCCACTCAATTCCATTCCTATCCTATTAAAACACTTTAGAATTCCATTCAGTTTGCAATTCACTTCCATTATCTTCTATTCAATTACTATTTGTCTTCATCACCATTCAGTTCAATTCCCCATTCACATTCCATTCCTTCTTGCTTTGTCTTAATTCACTTCCCATTTATTTCCATTCAGTTCTATTGACAACCTTCAGAAATTCAACTGCCCTCAATTAAGTTTTTTCCAATTCACCAGAATGGTGCCATTTGCAAATCAATTCAGTTCTAAATTGAATTGTCCCCGTCATTGTAAGTGGGACATTACAACCACACACAAAAAAATATTTTAACTACATGCCCCTGCTGCTTACTATTGGGATAGATACAATGTGCCCCCCTTCATGTGTAGCTCCATTCTGGTACCGGTACAGTGCTGGACATCTTGTTGTTGTTTTTTGTTACCCTGTGATAGGGCTCGAGGCCCTCTTAGGGGGGAAGGGGAAGTATAATGTGTTACTATATCTGCCGACCTGTATGGGCACTGTATTTGTGGCAAAAAAATAAATTGTAAATCATTTTAGAACGGCCCTCGTACATTACATTACAATAGCACCTTTGCGCAGGATTTAATTATTTGTGGCATTGCCCTTATTGGACAAACAACACAAGTTAATAGGATGTTCTACTTTTACAAATGTGTACAATTTATTAAAAATTTGTGTTTACAAAACAGTTCAGTCTTCAGAATATAGGATAAGACCCACAAAGTGCCGAAATTGTATCATAGCCAAGTGATTACAGTAAACCGTCTGTAAGTCGAATCTCTATGGGATCGGGAAAAAGATTCGAGTAGAGGAGTTTGGATTTTTTAAAGCACAGAACTATAAGGAAGCCTACCTTTATATCCAGCGACGAAAGGTATTCAAAACTTAAAAATAACTGTCACTATAACACTTACAATGTTCCTCGTTGTTTTGGTGTAAAAAAAAACTGTTATGGACATTTGCCTACTCTTAAATTCAAGGATTCAATTGTCACAATCGAGTCAAACACTTCTTTCGGTACGTCTGATATAGACGAAGATCAGGAAATTGAGCCTTTCTGTACATGTGGCCTACTCTCGACCCTTCGGCTGGGAAATTAGAACATTTTCCGTACTCACCAACATGAACTTCGACTTCGACTAAAAATGCATTGATATCCCATCGTAAGGCCCTGCCTGCACTTTGAGTTATGGAGAACTTTGAGTTATAGAAATTCGAGTTAGGGAAGTTTATTTCCTATTATTTTACATTGTGACCAACCAAGCTCATCATTTTCTTCGACTTATAGAAGTTTTACTGTATATTGAAAATGTTCTTTTGTTTTCCCATTTGTTTTCAGGGTCTCCGGATTGCCCCCCCTGAAGCTCCATCAACCGGTTATATGTTTGGAAAGGGAGTCTATTTTGCCGATATGGTATCGAAGAGTGCCAACTACTGCTGCACCAACTCCTCCAATCCAACGGGACTTCTTCTCCTTTGCGAGGTTGCCCTGGGGGAAAGCTATGAGCTGACCCAGGCACAGTACGTTGAGAAGCTTCCCAAGGGGAAGCAAAGCACTAAGGGCGTAGGCATTACCCATCCAGACCCAAAGAAAACGACTACCTTTGCTGGCGCCGAGGTGTCCTTGGGAAAAGGTGTTTCGTCAGGAGTTAAGAACACGGCTTTGCTCTACAATGAGTATCCTTTTTGGTTGGAAGTTAGTAGGAGAGGTGTTTTCTGGCTGCATTTGGGCTTTGTAAATATAAATCACTGAGTGGGTAAGTGTCCAGGCAAAATAGCTGGAATTTCCTGTTCACAACATGATTTGAAAACAAGTTATACGAAGGCATTTTGATAAGTATGGAAAGCAAATTTTCCTTGCTTTCTGTATGGACAATGAAAGTTAGTGTCTTGTAAATGGAGTAATTGTGGAATGAAAGTTGGCACAATAATAGAGGCACATAAGTTATGAACTGAAATTCAAACTGTTTCAGTAGAGTGCTACAAGGTCAAAAGTCATGACCTCTTGAAGTCAGCCAGGATACTCACCTAAGCAGGAGGTGTCAAGCACTTGCAGATGAATAGAAGCAGAGTACATTCACCCTTATGACTCCTTGCAAAAATGTGTTCATAACAAAAGACATTTGTGCAACAAGAACATTTCAGTAATGACAAGTCTGCACATTGCAGGCAGGTATCACCTGCACTACTACACAGTGGCCATAAAGTCTTGAACCAATGGCGGTATTGTTATCTGATTACGGGTGAGCTATGGCACTGACCAAAGACGACCTAAGTGGTGCAGAGGGAAGTGGCAGCCGAATTAAATAAGAGACATACGGTACGCAGAGGTCAATAAGCCAACGACAAATTTTTCAACTGCACTATGGCTTATTGACCTCTCTGGATGTCTCCAATTGACCTCTGACCCACTTCCCTCTACAACTCCTTGACAAAGAAGAATTAACACCACTTTGTCGTCTTTTGTCAGTGCCATAGCTCAGCTGTAATCAGAAAACAAGACCGCCATTGGTTCCAGACTTTATGGCTACCCTCTAATTGTGTCGAAGCAGTACTTGGAAGGCATTTGGAACAAATCTTGTATATTTTGCAAGTAGCCAGCGTTGCATAAAGAACATTTAGTGACATTGGTAAACCGATTGGCCCAAAAAACTACTCTTGGGGATACTGACAAGGGAAGGTCACGGGGTGATAATGACGGATCTTGATGAAATTGATCATGCTAATACAGGACAATATATGATACCCAAAAATGAAATATTTCGTGTGGAACCCCATATTTGCAAAAGTTATGACGTCTTAAAGTTCCAAAAATAATACATTTTCATACTCCATGGGATTACATTAGCGACCACATATAATGACATTGAAGTGTGTAATCAGTTTCTAGACCTTTTCTCATTCTTTCAGGGAGCATGTGAATCGATATATCGTACCCTAGGCAACATATCGATTCCAGTATCGGCGGCTTGCGCGATAACGTCATGGCGGCCGATGACGCTCATTGCAAACACGTCCAACGTCAGGAATAAATTCCACAGCCCCTGTGCCAGAGAGTCAGGTAAAACCCGGAGTAAATCCCCGAAAAACACAGTCCGGAATAGACGGAAACTAACTTCGAAATCCAACGATAACCCGCCCGTAAAGTAGACTAGTGCGGATAGAGTGAAGCCGGAAGACCGGAAGTGGCGGGTCACCAGAAGTTGACCATGAAACCTATTTTGGTCACGCTCAATCCAAATATGAAAACCGTTTGTCGCTATCTCTTACGGTTTAGGCCTTGATACCTGTCCACAGACGGATGGACGGACGGACGGACGGACGGCCAGAGCCGTTCTGTATGACTTTTTCCCGATGAGAAAAGGTCTAGAAACTGATTACACACTTCAATGTCATTATATGTGGTCGCTAATGTAATCCCATGGACTATGAAAATGTATTATTTTTGGAACTTTAAGACGTCATAACTTTTGCAAATATGGGGTTCCGCACGAAATATTTAATTTTTGGGTATCATATATTGTCCTGTATTAGCATGTTAAATTTCATCAAGATCCGTCATTATCACCCCGTGACCTTCCCTTGTGAGCATAACTAATAGCTGCATATGTATGTACTCACCATGCTTTGGATATTACAACATGAGCAGGGATATGATTTACTCTCCTTGAGTTAAAAGCCATTGTACGTACAAAAGGGTTAGTAGTAACTGTAAGACCATAAGGAAATAGATCGATCAGACTCACATATAATTATTAATTTTATTCGGTTTACCAATGTTATTATATAATTTTTATACAAGTACACAGCTGGCTACTTGGAAAATAGGCCTGATGTGTTACAAACGCCTTCCAACTTGACTACTATCCGTTTATTTAATATAGAGCCCTCTGTTTGACTCTAAACAACTCCCAGGCAAATTATCCTAAGAAAGAATGGTATGTATCGTTAGAAAGCTTGTTTAAATCCACGTTACATATATTCGAGTTGTTTTCCTATCGTCAATCTCAATTTTTTATCGTAAAAGAAGGCGGCAAAGTGTCATTTTTTGACTAGTTGCCGACGTTACACCGCGAAGGGAATTTTTTATGACACTTTCAGGAGGCCAAAAAAATCCCCCTGTGAACCCTGGATAGTGCACATCTTTGTCTATCTAATGATAGATTTTAAACATTGAGATCGCCATTTCTGTAATCATAAATAAGTTAATTACACACACCTGTTATCTCGGCTGTTTATAATCCGAATTACTTCGCGAATGTATCGACGGCAAGCCAGAAATGTGAGTGATAAGATTACACTGTTCTGTATTACACTAAATCATTTTAAGTATTTAAAAGGATCGCCGTCTATTCTTGCCAGAAAGCGGGCTGGGTCCTTTTCTATTAAATTTACTAAAACAATACTTTTAAAATTACTAATGTAATAGAGCACGGTGTAATTTTATCACACACATTTCTGGCTTGCCGTGGATGCATTCGCGAAGTAATTCGGATTATAAACAGCCGCGATAACAGAGGTGTGCAATTAACTTAATTGTGATTACAGAAATGGCGATCTCAATGTTCAAAATATATCATTAGATAGACAAAGATGTGAACTATCCAATGTTCAAAGGTAGATTTTTTTTGCCATCCTGAAAGTGTCATAAAAATTCACTTTGCGGTGTAACGTCGGCAACTAGTCAAAAAATGACGCTTTTCCACCTTTTTACGATAAAAAATTAGAGACTGACCATAGGAACACAACTCACATATATGTAACGTGGGTTTAAACAAGCTTTCTAACGATACATACCATTATTTTTTTGGATAATTTACTTGGAAGTTGTTCAGAGTCAATCACAGGGCTCTATATTAAATAAACAGATAGTAGCAGTGCAAGTGATATGTGTCGGCAATGTGAAAACTTGTCATTGATGAGATGTTATCATTGCACAGACATGTTTTGAACACATTGCCACAATCAGTAATAAGTACTAATGTACAATGCAAGCTTCCCACTTAAGTATGTTGTGTGGGCTGATTTTGAAGGTCACAACTTTTGACCTTGTAGCTCTCTGCCAAAATGGTTTGCATTATGGTGAATAACTTACATGCCTCTACTATTGTGCTTTTTTCATTCAGCAACTCCATTGACATCAGTGCTCCCCAAACTGTGGGTTGCGAACTTAATACTTGGAGTCGCGAGGGAGGGTAACAAATTATTTTCATAAAATAATTAGCTATATCTCTTGAAAAGTATGCCCATAAGGTAGGTTTCAGAACAATTCAGATTTATACTCAACCATAGTTATCAATGATTTTCATTTCACTGATAATCTGTCTTTTCATGTGGAAGGATCAAAATGTGCACATTTGGGGGGTCACGAACATTATGAGACGATTTTTGGTGGGGGTGCCAACGAAAAAAGTTGGGAAGCATGGATTTACATGGTGTGACCTTCCCTTGCGAGCACATTTAAAAATTGAAATGTTCATTAACATCCACCTCTACATATAAACCACTGGGAGTAATGCATGTGTCACAATGCACACAAGTTTGAAAGCGTGTGAAACTTGGTAATGGTACCACAGGCTGATTCCACTGTTCTCATCCAGTTGTGAACTTTCTTCCCTTCGGTGCCTTCTTCATCCATCCAAAGAGGTTAAAATCACTTAGTACACATAATTCTATATTAACTAGCATAGCAAAAGCTGTGTGCCGGGCACATTAATTTGTGAAGAAATTCACAATTGTTGGTCGGCCTTTAACTGTTAGGCAGTGCAGCATGAGAAAACATACCTGAAACTGGCACTAACGTCAACTTGTGGGGACTTCAAAATTCATAAATTC
>JYFJ02007473.1:0-15526 GCA_000934665.2 Catajapyx aquilonaris
TCCTCCCCCTCTCCACCCTTCCCCCCCCCTCTTCGCTGCTCCTCTGACACCCCTGAAGAAGTGTTGGGGAAACTGCGAAGGAACAGTCGCCATCTTGGCCAGAGATGTCGGCTGCAAATTTTTTTTATTCTCAGACCACAATCGAAGGAGCACCGGGATTAGATCCCAGAACCCTTCGATCGAGAGTCCGATGCGTTACCACAAAGCCACGCTCTGGTGCAACGAAACTGTGCGTGTTGGAAGGGCCTATTTACCAGATGCACTTCAAAGAGAAATAAATGTGAAATGAGAGATAAAGTAACAGCGGGAAAGGTCCATAGCGATAAAAAGAATCGACGTCTTCCTTTCAGGATTCGATCCTTCAACCTTCAGGTTACGAAGAGAGAGAATTAACCACTAGACCACTGCGCTACTTCGATACTGACACTCTCTCCAGCATGTACTTATTGTAAAGAAAGGGCGCCACAAAATTCAACAATCACCATAAAATATTTGATTTAGGTTACATTTTTTAGCCTTATTAGTGTGTTAAGTAAAAGAATGTGATAATTTGTGTTTCAGTTATATTAAGTAAAAAAGGCATATTCATTATACAGTATGTTATCTGAAACCATTATTTTCGCGGCTTTTACAGTTTTCCCCGCCACTTCTTCTACCCTTTTCTCACAGTCTGACATCTTTTCTCCAACTGAACCTGCGTTATTGAGCTAGTCAGGGTGTGACCCGAGGTCAGGGGTCACACAATGTATTGTACTGTATAAAGCATATACGATATACCTACCAGCTCTTTCTGAAGATTTGGAAATGGCCACCCTACCTGCTACAGAAGGTACTCTTTGGTACTCTTCAGTACTCCCAGGTACTCCTTGGTACTCTTCAGTACTCCCAGGTACTCCTTGGTACTCCCAGGTACTCTTTGGTACTCCTTGAATTTGGTACTCCGGTGTATACTTTACTGTCGAGTGAGTACCCCTTCGGAAATTTCCTTTATATTCAAGTTCAGTGTAATTATCCTGGGAGCGAGGATTTAATTATCCTAGCTCGTCATAATTTAAAATGAATTATTTAATAAAATAATGCATGGGTTACAAACGAGTCAATATTCTACAGACCTGCAAGGGGCGGTTATAGGATTCAGTGATTGCATTAACACGTCATAACAATATTATAAAATACAGGTACACTAAACACAGGCAAAGCTGGAAGTTTAGTGCTCTTTATTCACGTTCAGATACGTACTACAGCAGACTCCTGTAGCAGACATATGAGTGGTAAATGGGGTCATTAAAAGCAGTGGCGTATTTAGGGGAAAATAACAAGCTTAAAGAGCTTCTTGGTTCAGGAAAATAAACATACCTACCAGGAATGAAACCTGGCTCATGTCTGAAAATTCATTGCACTGATCTACAGGAATGCCACTCAATTAGAATAGATGCAGCATGAAAATTGTATAAGGTTAGGTCTTGGTTACGTCTGCTTCAGCAATTACCGCTTGTTCCTCTTCTTGGTCGCCGTTTCCGACTCCTTTGGTAGGCGAAGATGACACTTCACTAACATTATCTACAGTAGCCTGTTTGAGGAACTCTTGCACTCTTTCTTCACACCCCATGGTGCTGAGAGAGGGCAAATCTCCAGCTGTGTGCTGCAGCCATGGGGGGCTCACACACAGAACTGCAGGATAAGGATGCCTGCAATAGTGCCTGTTTCCAGCATGGTAAAGAATATCTGGCACCATAGTATGGCGCATTGGATGAGGCTTGACCACCGTCAGAGGTGGTTTTGATGGCGCCCCATCCTCAGGTGCCCTGAGGCCTTTCCACGAGAAAATGACAGAGCAGACGCAGCACGCAAGTTCCACCAACCCGACTAGTACAAGGTTAGCCGTAAGTGCATAACCCACCTTGGCCTCTGTAGCCTCACTGTTCCCCTCCCACTGTTGCCATTGATGCATCTGGACGAGCCCAACTATGGGCAAAGCCACGCACAACACTGCTGCGAAGACCGATGTGATGGAAGCTGCCAGGAAGATCCCGATTGGATTGTTGAGGTACCACTTTTTCCATGCTACTAGTCCTGATATCCCGGTGCCTACAAAGATGAGCCCCAACCACAATCCGGGAGCCCATCGGTTGGCCGCCGGTTCCTGAAACACTGCCAGAAGACCAAACAGGACAGCCAGACCACCAAGTAGAAGATGAAGGAGGCCTAGGCCAAGAGCTGTCCTGGCTGAGTAGCGACGTTCGCTGGGTAGTGTCCGCCCCGGTGGTCCACAGTGACGACGAAACTGCACTACAAAAATCTCCATCATGGGCTTTGGTCATCCTCCACTATTTTAAAAAGGGACACTCATTGTTCGATGTTGCAACCGAGTACTTCCGCTTTCCAGTGGCGGCAGGTGTATGGAAAAGTAAAAGCTTCTTCCGTTTCCGTTGCCCTACAGTGCAGCTTCTGAAAAGAATGGAGGTCAAATGGGAACGCTGCCCTTTTGGTGACAACTCACCTTAGACAGTCTCGTCATCGTAATGCCACACGCGGTTGTCTGTCGGATGTCGACGGCAACCAGACGACGCGACTGCACCAGTGGCCAACATGAGGAGTGTCAGTAGTGCCAATGCCGCTTCTGCACCACCAACCAAGTCACGGAGTTGTTGGTGGTCCTCGGAAGAGATGAGTAGCACCTCCCCTCCACAGGCCAACACGCTAAATACAGCAAGAACGATGTATCCTGCAGAGATAGGAAGAGTTTCTTTGTTTGAAGCAAGCCAAAGGGTGGTGTCCAATAGTGTTCCTGTTTGTGGCGCATAATGTAGTGGTGCCGCCCCTGCCCCGGGCGGGGTCACGACCTCTTTTATATTCCCAAGGGGAAAGGCACGGCCAGTTGCCTTTTCTAAGCCTTCAAGTCGAAGGTCTGAGTGATTGGGCATTGCGGAAACACATAATCTGCATTCCAGCTACTTGAACCAGTCCTCCAGCGGTAGTCGGAATTGTTCAGGGGACAAGGTCGTGATCTCGCAATGAATGCCCGCTTCCGTTTCCATCCATTATACGGCTAACCATACTCTGATGCATTTGTACAATCACGTCACAATATTCGACTCTAACTGTGTGCGGGTTAATTGAGCAACTTTGACCTTTTCAAGTTCACTTCTTTGTAGTTGCATCCTGATAGAGTAAAATTGTAGATAAACATGCTGCATTAAAGTTTACTAAAATCATTATAGTTGCTCTGCAAAAAAAATACAGAACGTCTGCTATGTAAGCGCCTTAGTGAAGTAAGTGACATTACAGTATTTTCTGGTTCATGGAAGTTGAACATGATGTAGTTGCGCTGCAGTAATAACTTCAAATATTCGCCTGATTATGCACCTGAGATAAAGCGGCTAGGTATTGTCTTATCCGCTACACAGTAATCCCACCGTATCAGCGGTTCATCAGCATCGATTTGAAAATAATATTAAATTAATATCACATGAAATATTAAATTTAAACACCCAATCCTGATTTTACTGTAGAGTACTGTATTGTTAAAACTGTTATATTTTATTATTAATAGTTTTTGTTGTTTAATGCGTATATTTTAAATTAAACTGTATCGTATGTCTATTTAAAAACGTATATTATATAGAGTTTGGTATTATCCGCTGGTGGGCTTGTATCCTATCCACCACGAATATTGCCCATAATGGGGAATACCGTACTTACATCTGTCATAAGGGCAAGAGCCGCCTTAAGTCAATGCTTTTATTCGAACGGACCCTCTAGCTTCCACGTCAAGTCAAAGTTAAATCATCAAGAAGTATATTGAAACCGAAAAATGCATCCACCATTATATTGTTTACAAAAATCTCATATGTGTCATAAATGCTCAAATGACATGCAACCAGTCAATGTAACTGACCTGAAACGTAATTTCTGTTGTAGAAGAGATGAGCACTGCGCAGCCCAGAAAGTCCCGCTGCCAAAAACGCGAACGAAGCCAAGAGTCCGAAGGCCTGGTATGCTCTGGAGCCACTCTGCTGCAAGTCAAAGAGGAATAATAAGCAAGTTCCCTTTCACTCGTGAGGAAGCCAAGAGAAAGGGCGGCCAAACACTGGGATCGAGGCCAGCCGATCTTGGGGGATGGAGTAGGAGGAGGGTGCGGGTAGATGGCAAGAAGAAGGAGAGGCGGGGAAAAAAAGGAATGGAGCAGAACAAGAAGGGTCGTTAAGGTCGCGTGCTGGATGGATGTCTTTTGTAAATCAACCTGTGCCGTAGCCAGCCCGTAAGTGGTGAGGAGGGCGGTGAGGGTGGCGCAGACCAACAGGGTGAGGGCGGCTCCTCGGATTGTTCCTTGCCACGAAGGAGGCTCTGGAATGGCCCACTGCACCTCACTCGGCTCTGATGGTGCAGGCTTCACCTTTTGTTTCATGGCAACAGTGAAGATCTATCTTGGAGCATGACCACAACCAGGAAGATCAAAAGGGATGCCCCGCACGTCCTGTGGTAGTGACCTGGACAGTAAGGGCGGAAAGAGAAAACTAAAATTCGATTTTCACTAGTTAGCAGTCGGTTAGGTGGTCACTGCATGATTATATAGCGCAAAATGTGAGTCGGCGTGTCATCATTCTAGAGTAATGCAATGGTGTTGCGAGTGCATGGAAAATTGAATGGTGGAATGAGGCACGAAGAGCAGGGTGAAAGTTTAGTTCGATCATCACAATGCAAAGGTCAGGTCGCTAAAATTGCACGAGAGGGGGTGGATTATGCTACATTCATATATGATGGCGGCCAAGGGAATGTGAGAAAACACAAAAGACGGGTGAATTTGGGTATACTATAGGTATACTGTAATGCGGTATGTTTTTCAACGATCCAGCTGATGTTGACCAGAAAAGTTATTTTTAAGGTCAGTATGTTTGTGATAGGGTGAGGGAAAAGGGTCGGTCTGAGTTGTGACAAGCGCTGGCAGGAAACCGCAGGAGTTAGGGCAAGGTTCCCTGGATTAGGAAGAATGTGACTGTATATACTTTGCTGCAAGTTTGCAAGTTTTGTTGCACGTAGGACTACTGTAGACTGGGATTTTAAAATTTACCTTTAAGCGGCGTTATATTTTTCACATGTTCTTAAGCCGACACTGTTAACCTATAATTATAATAATTTCTTTCGTCTCTAAGTAAAATTCAATACCGGAATTTTAAAGTTTAACCTGCTCTGCTCTAAGTCTATAAGTAATCAGGGGTCATAAAGAGAATATGTATTACTTTACCTATAACATATGCCTTACTAATGTTTAATAGGGCGCAAACACCAAAGATGCCTCATGTTTGTTGAAGAAAAAAAACATTTTCAGAGTACCGTTGTAATAAGGACTTAATTTTTGCATGTAGGCTATATTATGAAATATATGGAATATACACTGGCTGAATAAGGGCTGCTTAGAACCGTAGTTATATTCTTATGCCTTTCTCACTGCTGGATATATGACCACATTTACCATTCAGATCACTTTCAAGGAGGGACCTTTGTACGTACGTTGTAAATGCCAAAGCCATGGGTTTTTGACCTATAGTCATATACCTTTCTCCCTTTTCTTTCCACCTAGCTGCCAGTGGTAACTCAATTTATGGAAAGAAACGCAGAAGCTCTTCCCACTTTAATTTTTCAATGTTTTACTTCATGTTGTTTAATATGAAAATTTTTAAGTTACAAATAGGATCTATAAAGCATTGTTGAACGAGAATTTTAAGGAGTGTGCTTGGGAGTGTGCTGCGTACTACCGTATAGGCGTGTGCACTGTACTCTATAAAATCATAGATAACAACAAATGTGACAGGAAGTCATGCGATTCCTCTTCAGAGTGCGGTCAGAATAAATAAGGTGACATTTTATTCTTATCTAAAAATCACAAGCTATTGTTGAAGGACAACTAACCGCGGCATTTCTGCACTTAGGGGCAGTTGTAACTGAAAAGTATAGAAAGTCACGCAGCAGAATAATCCCTTATTTCCTGTACTATATAGGCGTTGAGCATCAAAGTTAAAAATACTTCCAAATTGTTGGAAGAACCTTCTTCGAATGCGCATATGAGTGAAGCTTTTTGAAATACGCCCCATCATTATAACAGTGACACACTTATAATTTAACGCAATATTTTACAGCAGGGTGGTCTATACAATGTCATAATAATTTGTGCTACAAAGGTATTTACTGCTGTGTCTGCAAACTCTGCACTGAGTATAATATAGAATCACTGTTTTTCATCGTAAATTAGCTTTTCATCAAGAGCATGAATCAATATAGATTAATGAACGAGATTTTAAACTCCTTGACAAGTCTTTTAGAAGCCTGTTGGTTTTTGAAGATCTATGGCTATTAGCGCGGAGTACTTTTACTCAGTGATTACCTATTGTACAAAATAAGTAGGCAAATGGATCGCGAAACTGCCTATAAAAAGCAGTATTGTTGAGCCGAACTTGCAGGCCCTAATTATCTGCACACAATTAATTCGGCGTGCAACAACATCTAGCTAGCCTCCGAAATATTGATATTACATTAGATTATACAAGTAGAACAATGTACAAGCTAACCCCTTTGGTTGTGTTGCGACAAAAATGTTGAAAGTGTGCCTTACCGGACGCTAGCTGCTAAAACAACCGTACCATTTTCAAAAAAAAAAAAAAAACTTTAATTATACGCGCAAAGACTCGTTTCTTTTCAATACCACGACAGTCATGACCGAAGATAAACGGTTCGCAGACTCAAGGTCAACTACATGTCGGTATATCAACCCCATTGTTTACTAGATGGTCAGCAATGATGAAAAATTGCATTCTTTCTAATAATTTGCCCGGCGCGGCGTGGGAAATATTTTACGTCACATTAAATAAACGTACATCAGATCGTGGAAAAATAGGGTGCAATATAAAAACCATTGATCCCAGTAAGGTAGTTTGAAAACTTTCCCTTGCATAACTCGTTTACTTATCAGTTTGGAATATTAAACTTGCATAAGCGAAAAATAATAGAAAAAAAAATTTACTATTGATTCAACCAGAGAAGGGTACTGGCGTCACAATGGAAACGACTTTCAACAATAGTAACGATAATACTAAAAATATCAGTACCTTTCTCTTGCTAGTTTGTGCAAATTCAAGTTTAAAATGTTTTAGGCGCAATGTTACTCGCTTTCAAATATGCAGCATAACGTAAGTCATGAGGCATCGTTCTGTGTTATACTGACCTAACACTGCACAAAGGATGTGACTGTCATCACCCAATGTAATTAACATAGCCGTTACGAACGAAACCAGTACATGTCAACCGCAACGACCATATAGCCCTAACCAGAAATTATGTCCGCAAAGTGAAAATACTGCCCCCAAAAATATCAAGCCCTCGGTGACCACATGACGCAAAAAGAAAAAGGCGTATTCCTTACCTGCACACACTTAGGAGCGGCCAATGTCCTCGCGCGAAGTGTTATGGGGGTCTCCACCCTCACCTCGACCGGCCAAATACGGCGCCTCGATTGCACCCCTGTTAATGAGCCTGACCTGGGAGGTCAAGGAAGCCGCACACAAATATCTATCCAAAAAAACCACCACAAAACTGGTCAACCAACGCAACGGTTGGATCTGGCCACCCGAATGCCTCCGCTCACACACACATTCTACATACACAGTACAGCCCTGCCCTTCTCAAAGTGCCCTCCGCCCTCACTGTTGCCAAATCGTCCTCCATGCATCAGTGACCATCTGCCCGACTAGGAATACCACCAGATGTAGACAACACCGCACCGGATATATCCGGCAGCTGACACCGGAAGCTATATCATGCAGGGCTCCAGGCGTTTCCAGTCTGCAATGATGTCAACGGAATTGCCTTAACTTAGTGAAGAACACGATTTGGCAACTGCTGAAGAGGGGCACGCGCCACTGAATGGACCCTTTGAAATTCGGCTCTCTTTTGCATTTCTCCCCTCCCCACCACACCCCTGCCGACCCCAAAATTCGGCCCTTCCGATGGGGCACGCAACCGTTGCAACAGCTGTTCAGTTCCCCAGACATACGTTACCATCGGCTTGCCGTCAAAAAGTTCCAGGACAACCATCAACCTTGGCGGTATTATTACAGATGAGGAAGCAGGGAGGGTGGGAGGGGGGGGGGGGACATAATCAGTAGCCACGAGACTGTTTTTCTTTATAAGGCGGCGGCGTTTATTATTTTGGTTGCGCTCTTTTATTCCGGCTGGCTGGCCGAGTAATGAGCGTCATGTACCGTTGCGACAATATTATTCTTCCGGACTTGAATCATTGTTTGGCTGTTGGAAATTTATTCTATTGGCAGTCTTCGACTAAGATAGGCGTAAGTTGCACACACATGTTGCATTTTGGCGTTACAGTATTAATGATATGGTAGGTGACCTTCAATGGGTGCCGATATGAGGTATATATTAATTTTATATCGCGCTTGGAATGCTGACGCATAAATAAGGCGCGGGATCTGATGTTTCAACACGTTATAGCTGTATTGCTAAATCTAGGAATCTAGGAATAAGTCATGCATGTGGGGAATTCTCGAAAGACATAAGTAGCCTATAAGTTATTCAAAGATCTATTCATTAGAACAGCGTCTCGTGTGCGTCAATAGACCTGAAGAACAACTGCTACGAATAATAAAATAAATAAATAATAAATAATAAAGTTTGATCATTTCTTAGACTCAAGCCACATTTTTTGGCTGCGGATCGAGAACATAACGGTTACAATAAAATTATTATAAATTTAGTGGATATACGATATACTGTACCTTGCTTCATGACGTCGTAACACGGCGTGTGTTGAATGTGATCTGCTGAATATGATCGGAAGCACAGAAAAAATTCAGATGACCATGGTATACAGCCACATGGTGTCACATGGTATTGAGTTGGTAGCAGTCAGAGTGAGTTAGTACGACAACACAATCCCGCAACATGTGCAGTGTGAACCTTGCAATGCAACAATGTCATGAGCTCTGAAAATTAACGCTAACTCACCTCCACTTCATTTAGGCAGAGTATGTATATACAGTTAACGACTTGTCATATTTAACGTCTTTGCGCCCAGAAACTTCATTTACATGCGACGGACGCCTCTACAGTATATATTACGTATTATCCCTATACGCAACAAAAATCAACTGCATTTTTTCTGTCCAGCATGGAAATTCATCGCTATATTTCCATGTTCCTCAGGTCGCTCGTAACTCATAATGACCATTCATTTTGTCTGGAATTTGTTTTTGACCTTGGGGCAGTCAAAAAACCAAATTCCTCGAAATATAGGGGTCATTCCAAATAAAGTGAGCTGAAATGTTGTCAGAACATCTAGGATTTTGCTGTGAAAAATCACAGCTGTACAAACCATACCAAGTTTAAGCCATATTTCGCAATACCGTGGGGAGGGAAAAAATCGCGAAAATCTTTAAAAAGGCTGAAAATGATGCCATTTTTGGATAATTCTTTTCTGTTAGTGGTCAGGGGGCACCGCCAGGCACAACTGTTGGCGTACCTATAATTATGTTCCAAGGCTGTTGTAAATTGGATAGAAAATATCTAATAGGCCGAATATTACCTATACTACAGGGGTTCCCAAACATTTCCAAGTCGTACTGGCACTCTTAGAAAATTATAATTTTCTCATACGGCTTCCTATATAATTTTTTTTTAAATACCCCGTGATGTCCCTTACGGGATCTATAGGGGGGGGGGCACACCACCATCAGCCGGTTTTCTATAATATATTTTTCAACTTCATTCTCCGGTGCAAGGAAACAGGGACATTGGGAAAGGATAGGGATTTTTGGGGAGGGAACATGGGTGCAAGTGCAATGTCGGTAAGGGGTCATGTGCTGTTCCCCAGGAGGTTAGGTTGCCAGACACCTCCTTGGTGCAGGTCAGAGACCCTCCTGACGCAGGTGAAAGGAAAGTTCCCCAGGCGGGGATCGAACCTGGGGCCTTTCACTCAGCAAGCACGAGACGTTACCATCTCGGCCATCTACACCTCCCCTGTCATATAATATCTACGTATATGGTAGCTAGATTTCATATTTGTACGACTATGAGAAGAAATCAGGTAAGAAATAATTACAACTCGTATTTAAAATGCACACAAGTACTTTAATTGGTAGGAAAACATAGGTGAAAATACAAAGGAAATACAAATAAAATTACATAAACCTTCCACATGCTCTCCTAGGGTAGGTGTGATTGTGTGAATACAGGAATAAGGTTACTCTCATTTCTTTTTCCACGTTGATTTTCGAACGACAGTTTGCTCTTTATAACAGCAACCGCTGAAAATCCAGCTTCGCACAGATATGAAGTCGCAAAGGGAATGAGGACCCTTACGGCTTTTGTACTTAGAAACGGATACTCATTTTAGACTGCCAACTCCGTCAAATCCGTACAAGAGAATTTTGTTTTCAGGCTGTTGTCGCACGAGAGCTCAACTATTAGATTTAATTCTTCTTGCGAAGTGAATTCTTGTGGAGCTTGAGCACGGAATGGATCTTGGATCCAACTCCACTTCTCCACAAACTTCGTCTTCTGCGAAGTATTTTGCGAACCAATCAGTTAGCTGTGATACCCTGTGAAAAGGGTCAGCAAGTTATGTGGAATCTTAACTCCACTACGGGCTATGTACTGCTGCAATATAGGAAAGCAACCTTTGCCTCCATCATCACTCATTTTTCTGTTCCACAGCAGCTGTAGTTTTTTTCTGAACGCTGATATGCAAGCTTCAATATGTGCATGTTTTGGCCGTGTATAGAGTCAGATTCAAGACATTTAGTTTTTCAAATATGTCGCACAAGTATGCCAGTTTCAGCAGAGTCTGGTTCCGCGAAATTTGGCGTTCACATGATCATCTTCCAGGAAGATTGATTTTTAGTCGAGATCTGGGGCGCCTCGTGCGGCACCCCTTCTCTCTCTCTCCGTGGCATCCCAGGGTGCCATGGCACACGCATTGGGAACCCCTGACCTACTATGATGCAGTGCCCCGTGAAACTCAATGCCAAGTTGGTAAAAGAGTTGTGGCTTCGACAAGACCAAAACTGGCATAGTCTTGTAAATTAGGTCGAGATCCAAACTTGGAAGTATTTTTTGTCTCTTCCACGTCAACATGGCAGCAGGATTGTTCCCCCCACCACCTCCCAAACAAATAACCTCCTAATAAATCGATCGATCTCCTATACGCATGTAGGTGATTGGAAGCGAAATGGATATAAAATATAAAAATATAAAATATAAAAAATGATATAAAATAACACAAACTATACACTCAATCTGATCACTTTTGTTGTTCACAATATTTGACGATCTTAAATAGATTGTCCTTTCGTTAAAAAGTACGATACGTAGTAATGTATAGACCACAATACCTACACATGACTGGTTCCATACTGATGTATACACAGTGGCCGGTGAAAAAAATGAGGACGTTCCGTGATGAGTGATTCTAACTCACTAAAATTAATATTTAAGTCTCTGTTACAACGTGAATATGCAACACTAAAAGCTCATGATCCGCTTGACGTACTCTCTGTCGTAGGCTACTGTAGATTAGCATTGGAGAAGAGACGACTGATTCTTCAGTGAACTCCTAAGAAGCCTCTGGTGGAACGTGTTTATCTTATTGGCCTTGATAGTACACATAATTATAATGTGTGTAACTTAGTGTACATTAACATATTATACTGACATATTTAGCTCAATGTACCTCAATATTTCTAGCATTTTATTTCATCAAATAAAATAATACTGCGGTACAAAATAAATTACTGCCCTTTTTCTATGCCATCCAGCCAAAGAGAGATCCTCCTTCTGGAGGACCAGCTTTGCCGTTTTTCACGTCAACAATGGATGAAATTCGACGTCCTCGTATCCGGTGCCGGATGCTTGACAGTTTTTCCAGAACAGTGTTGTGCCCTGTAAAATATTACAAAATTAATACTCGTGCGTAATATACCCTACTGTATTATTTGTTGCTCTTCACAATGAGTTTCACGGTGTACTCTCACATTACAGATAAAAAAATAATTTCTGGGGAAACTACCACCAACATTTAGGTGTTTTTACGTTTAGGTATTTAGGTATTTACGCATTCAGTAATGTTCCTTGATTCTGGCCCAATCGTCACAGAGATTCTGCCATTAAATGTGCCAGCAACAAGCCTGAACCCATTATTATCAATGTATTTTGCAAAGACATTCTCAGCACCGATTCTTTTGTAGCGCCACATTTGATGATTAATACCTGTATTGAGTCCCACTGGTACTATTCCATCCTTGTCAATCTCATGGTGTTTCTCCAAAACTGAAACTGCTCTCGTTATTCCTAATCCAGGTCGATGGATCAAGTGCTCCATGTAATCAGCTCCTAACAGTTCCTCATGAGCTTCCATGCGTATTGGAATCAGCTTGTTTATAGTCTGTTGGTAGGAAGGGAGTTAGACTTTAAACACGACAAATAACATGAGCTAACATGAGTGACTTGCCCACAGAAGAGTAAACGTGACAGTTCCAGACCAAGTCGAGAAGCATAGACATGATAACAATTGAACACCCAGTAGGTAAGGGCCACCACCTGCAATGTGAATATGGAACGTAAGAGTTAACCCCTAATCAATCATTATTTTAAATTAGTTTCTGTGCGAGGTACGGTATATCCCAATAAAATGGGCCAAGACTGTACAGGGTGTTCATGAACAACACCGACAAACCTATACCACCCCCTACCTAGGCATCAGAGGATCACATTATGTAGAGGAGTGATTATGCCTGGGCCGCCTCATTACCGCGCAAAAATTGCCTTTAAGCAGGTAGTATAAAATATCCTGGAGGTTAGGCCACCCAACGAACCCTCCCCCAGTCAGAAGGAGTGTTTAGGCAAAAATCGCATTGAATTGTTTGTGTTGTTGTTGTTATTTAAAATAACTGCTAATTGCAAAGCGCAATTGCACTTTTCGCAGCTTTTTCAAAATCACGCTTAAGCTAAATCGCTAAGGAGCAGGTGGGTCAATTATCTCAGTAATGAGGTGGCCCAGGCATAATCACTCCTCTACATAATGTGATCCTCTGGTGCCTATAGGTAGGAGGTGGTATAGGTTTGTCGGTGTTGTTCATGAACACCCTGTATAGTAGAACTATCCGAGTCACATTGGAAACATTTGGAGATATGAAGGATAGAGTGAGGATTGAAGCTTTAAGACTGATTACATTATCCTTCATGGGACAATATTTATTCTTCTTTCAAGGGGAACCGAGAATAGCAAGTAAGAGGGGTAATATGCAGGTCATCTACTTTGCTTGATTCAATAAGAAATGGTGCAACTGATGCTTGATAATAATTATTATACACTAGTACAAAAGTGAAAGCTACTGTATACCAATACCTATACTATACAGGGTGTATCTGAACTCAGTGCCCCGACGTATATGACTGCCTTCCTAGCCACCAGAGGATCGATTTAAGTATAGGAGTCATTATGTTTGGCCGCCGCATTACGGACATAATTGGCCGCAAACATGTAGTACAAAATATCCTGTTGGTTAGGCCGCCCATCGAACCATCCCCCAGTCAGAAGGCTCTGGAAGGTCTGGGGGCGGGACTTTGTTGGTTTGTTGCCCACAGGTGGCAAGGCCTCTTTGGCTAGTTACACCAGAAAATTCTATTTAAAAGTCAGAAGGAGCGATTAGGCAAAAATCGCTAAAGAGTGTATCTCCGTAATGCGGCGGCCAAACATAATGATTCCTATACTTAAATCGATCCTCTGGTGGCTAGGAAGGCAGTCATATACCTCGGGGCACTGAGTTCAGATACACCCTGTATATACTGTAGTACTATATTATAGTATGTAGTATACTATATCTAGTACTATATCTAGTACTATACTATAGTTACCAATACCAATACCACAAAAATAAATAACAACTATTTCAGATTTATAGGGGGATTTGAAACTTGAAAAATTACAAATTCCTTGAATTCTGATCCCTGTATCTCAGCTGTGTCCCTGGTTTGCAATAGGCTACTAGCTTTCACTTTTCTACTGTATACTACATACTGTAGTATCAAAGAATCACTATGCACCGAGAAACTTAATGGACCACGCAAAATAGGTGTCCCACAGATTACCTGCCTTACTTCCTAACATTCTTTCTCTACGTAACAGATAACAGAGATAACAGACTTGACTATCAAAAAGTATGTTCTTGAAGGACTATACAGTAAACTCCACAATGGTTAATTCATTATGATCAAAATGTGACTTCGATTGTTATGCATTTCAGGACTCCAAAACGAATAGGACTATACTGTACCTTCATAACATTTATGTATTCAAACTGACCTTTGAAAAGACCACTGTGTCCCTTGGTGACCCCCAAAATCTCTCTGTCATCTTCAGCGAACAGGCCTACTGATATCATACCCCATATGGAGGACACTCCTGGAGAGAAAATATGGACCATCAATACATTTTGCAGCAATAAAAGTTGAACCGCTCTACAACTTTCCTTGAAATGTTGAAATATCATGGTGTTTCTTTCAAGTAGGCCAATCCGCAAGTTGGTTATTCCTTGGCCCAAACCAAGTCTAAAATGTAGGGGTGAGAAATGTCTAGGGACCAACCTGTAACGGAGTAGACGGCCAGAAACATTGGCCTACCACTAGACACAGGCGTGGCGGCAACACCCACGACCGACGCCTCTCTGTAGGGAGATCTCCTGGCATATGGCTCCTTACAGTGGTTGCCAAGGGAGCAGGATATGAACGTGATAATAATCGCCTCTGTGAAGGAGGTGATCTCGCAAAATCCCAACAGTCATGATTATTGGGAAGACACGTAGAAGTGGCTGACACCTGGCGGCTGTCTCGGAAGCTCATTCATGGCGGACAAGGAGGGTTGCTCTCCTAGTCCCGCCATGCGCGGGAACGAGGAAAAAGGGAGTAAAGTGGTGACTAGTGACAAATTATGTTTCGTGGTGGGATGAAACTCGAAGTTCTTATGTATCAGTAGCCTGCCACCTGCTGCCACTCATAGCTAGTATGGTATGACTCGATATATGGGCGAAATGTTTATCCTGTTCCCAACCCCTGGGTCACCTGCATGTTTATAAAGTGTCTCAAGGAAGTCGGGGAAAGGGGAATCAAAATAAGGTAAAAAAAGATAAGAAAAAAACAAGTCAAAGTGGGAAAATTTTAGGGAGAAAATTCACATGAAACCTACGTAAATCATAGTATAGTGCGGAAAACCAAACGACGATCTGACGTCATCATTTCTTACATTGTTGCTTTTTTGTTGACACTGTTTACTCATATTGTTCTGTCTCCTGTGAGGATATTTCCGTGGAAACCTTGACGTCAGCTCGTTGTTTAGTTTACCGTTGAACTTGAACATTTTGGTACCGCAATTAAAATTTTTATTTAAAATTCGGGATGGGTCATACGAGTAACCAGAGATCCAGAAAAGGTTATCCTTATAGGGTCACGTCGAAATAAGGTAGGG
>JYFJ02007474.1:0-15535 GCA_000934665.2 Catajapyx aquilonaris
GGGCTGGATTTCATGTTCCTTGAAGTGCAAATATGTAAATGTCATGCGCAATGGCTAAAAAAAAATACGCGCAAGTAATTTTTGACTGCACCTCGTAGATTGGTTTCTAAGCAATATTTCGCGTATAATCGTTCTTTGATCCCGTAAACTTCTCCGCTACGTTTCTTATGTATCCCTAGTAGCCGCACAGAAATAGTTCTAGCTGTTATGCTACGCACGGCCTAGACTATCGGAGCTGCGCAGTGGATCTGGCGGGAGCGGCCTCTCAATGCGGTTCGAATGGCATAGGGCTAAGACGAGCCGTTGGTGAGATATGTTTTTTTTATTATCTACGATTACGTCATCCATGAGTCATTGACGGAAGTAGCGGCGGAAACTTTTGTTACACCCTGCATCTCCATTAATTACAGGAATAAGTGTTCCAAAAGTTATACCAAACAACACAGTCAGGCAATATAATAAAACCCACTGTTACAAGTTGAGGTAATATGCTGATTTGTGACAAGAGTGCAAACTTATTAAATTCGCTCTCCTGTAAAATTACTCCTTTGTCAGTTATCATGTTTTTCCAACACACCCCTCAATTCTCCTTAAAAGCTCGGTGATTTTACATGGAATGACCCCAGCACTGTACAACTTATATTTTGCCACCTTCACAAAAGGATGTTTGTTGAAAGAGGTCGGGCTCACATTCTGAAAATTTGCTCTTGCGTAATAATACCTAGTTACAAACAGTTCATGACCCTGTGAATCTCTTGAACAACACTTGCACTGAAAAATTCCTCATTTTCCTGCCAGAGATCCTGATTGCTTGGCATGTCAGGTCCCTTCCTATCCCCAAATGAAGAAGTACGAGGCATCCAAGCAGATGTAGATGTCAAAGAAAAGTTCACACTTCGGCTATGTCTGCATGACACATCTTTCTACAAACATGGCTTTGATTCTTTGATTTATTGCTACATATGATTAAGTGTCTCAAGGCAAAGCAAACTAAACCTGTGGCAGTATGCTTTTAGTATGTTCTGAATAGTAACTGTTGACATTCAAAATGAAACAATGGAACTTTACTTTCTAATTTTCAATTGTACTTATTTTATGATTATTACGTTGTCATAAAAATGTTGCTAATGGGAAAATGGCAAAAATTGTTATCTCAAGAAAATCCACCATTCACACATCTTTCTGGATATTCTCTGATCGAGAACATGATGGCTAATGTTTGATTTTCCCTCAGCATCAATACCTACATTCTATCACAAGTCTGCAGGACTTTAATTCCTTATGCTCATGGAAGTATATTTTTGACAGATAACTTACCTGTTACCATACAAAATCAATCTCATTTCTGTATCTGCCATTCTCACCAGTGCAGTGACCTGGAGACAACTGACCCACTGAAGAAGTTAACAAAAGAAACGGGGGACATGATATCATTTTATCCCATGTTCCAAAATAAAATTACATCTACCCTGAATTTCAAAGGTGCATATTGAGCTTGTTTATACAGCTGCCATCTGTTGTAGCTTATTATTTCCTACTACCATATATTCATAAACTAAACAAGGCCAATTTGACATGCAGACAGAAATTGTGGGATTCAAATAATTTAAAAATGCAATAAAATGAGAAAAAAGCAAGTCAGGATGAATAATTTCTTGCATAATTTTTTTTTAAATAATTTCTTTAGTCATTTTGTTATATTCCTCTTCATTCCCGTACAAATTAAAAAAAGAAAAATTATTCACTAAACAGATTCAAGAACAGGTACTCCTCGTTTTACGCCGGGGATTGGTTCCAGGAACATGAGGCGTAAAGTGAAAAGGCATAAATGAAACAAAATTATAATGTAATAAAATGAGATTGGTTCCAAAGTTTCCAAAATTTTCCCACAGACCATACTAACAACATTATTGTTATTTATGCTCAGTATTTGAAACATTTAATACACATCGTTAATGGGAGGTTCCAGCTTCAGGATCGTCGTGTTCTGAGGGTTCCTTTCCCTTCTTTGGCAAGAAATGCAGTACAGGTAGTGCATTGTAACAACAACAGGTGGAGCACGTTGTGGAGGGCAGAGACCAACAATATGGTACTGTATATAGCTATACACCCTGCCACCATGCACAACGAAAAATAAGAGTTAGTGACTATACTGTAGTGTGTTTGAACTAAGGGGAGGCGGAGTGGTGCTGCGGTAACGCATGCGCCCACGGATGTTAAGGTCCCGGGTTCGATCCCAGCCTGGGGTTCCCCCCTTCATCTCGAGCAGAGTTGGGCCATCTCTGGCTTCGTCTCGGGTGGAAATTTCCGCTAGACTAATCCACCCGGGGGAGTTCACAAAATGACCAATATGCGACATTGCACTTGCACTTTGCACATCCCCTCCTACTTACCCTTGGAGCAATTAAAATAATATCATATTATACGGTTCCAAAAATAGTGGTATTCCACTCCCCTAAAAAGGGCCCAAGGCCTGATAATGGGGTACTGTAAAAAATAAAAAATAAAATAAAAAGTGCTGCAGTGATGTGTTTATGGGTAGATTGTTGTTATTTTAAAATTGTTCATAAATTTTGCTATAGTATTCTTTTCAAAGGTAAGTTTCAAACCAGCGTAAAACAAAGAGGCATAAAACGAGGAGTACCTGTACAGGGTGTTCCGACTTCTCGGGTCACTTTATGCCAACTAATATCTCCCGGAAGGAGTTATTTTTTTGTAGCTTGATGCACCCATATCCTTGCGCCATATTATTCCCAGCAATGGTTGAATATAGCAGCTGGTGATATTAGCTTTAGGCCTGAAATAAGGAGATCCCAGAAGTGATCTAGTATGTCGAAGGTCACATTGGTCATAGGCTACCAAGAGCTCATTCGGTGTAGGCTCCCTGCCATACCAAAAGTGTGGCAGCTCAAACATCATTCGTATTTGTAGCCCTGAAAGAGGAGTAGCCTGTCTGAAAACATTTGCATGTGTCAACTGATTTAGTTGACAGAATCAGAGCAAGTGCTCAAAAGCTGTCCCATTCAGTGGAGAGCAGGTTTGGGAACGGGTCATGGTCGCCCCATGGACATCACGGAGGATGTCTAGAGTGATGGAGGTACACACGTTGCGTATGCGTTGCTGCAAGGTTGGCAGATCAGGAGGCTCGGTTTCGTACACCACCATCTTGACATAACCCCAAAGAAATAAATCCAATGGCGTCAGGTCGGGTGACCTTGCTGGCCATTCCAATGGGCCACCCTGACCGATCCACCTGGTTCCATGGCGAAAATGCAGCCAGTCACAGACTCGTCGGAGGTAGTGTGGTAGCACGCCGTCTGCTGAAACCATAGATGTTAATGCATGGCCAGCGCAACATCCTCCAGCAGGGTTGGGAATTCCAGATATCAGAGGCCATTCAAAGTTCCCTCGAAGAAGTACAGGCCAATGATGATGTTGCCTATGATGCCACACCATACGTTGACTCGCCAGTTGTCCTGGAAGTGCTTTGCACGCACACAGTGCAGATTTGTCTGGGCCCAATAATGGGGTTTACTATACCACTCTTGATGAACTGTACCTCATCTGACCAGAGGACCCGACGTGAAAAAGTAGACTCCTGAGAAAGGAGCCATTAGCAGAAGTGCAGGCGCCTGCTGTGATCCCCCTCCCGCAAGGCCTGTACTACGAGGTGGATCCTGTATGGGTGATATGTGGCACCATGTAGGATTTGGTGCACAGTACCTAGGTTGGAATCACAGACACGGGCTATCGTCCGGATCCCTGCATGTGGGTGGGCAGCCACGTAGGTCCTGACAGCAACTTCATGGGCTTCGTCCCTCGCACGGCACCTGTACGTGGTACGAGGTGGTGGAGCAAATGTCCTATGCTGTCACAGTCGCTTCACCAGATTCTGGATGAACTTGGCACTGGGTCTTCGCCGAGAAGGATACCTCAATGCATACACCTTAGCAGCGGTCGCTACCTGCTTCTTGTTAACACCTTACAAAATTATTATGTCACACAGCTCGCTGTTCGTGTATGCGGGACACATGGTGTCCCACTGCTGTGGCAATTTTCTGCCACTGTCGTGATTAAATGCTTGGTCCTCTCCAGCACACTATTTATGCATTTCCATGTCGTGGTCGCCGATGGGATATTTCATCATCAGGAGCTGCGTAACCAGGTGACGAGCTGAACCCAATATCACCGCAGCTGCTATATTCGACCATTGCTGGGAATAATGTGGTGCAAGGATCGGGGCACATCAAGCTACAAAAAAATAACTCCTTCCGGGAGATTTAGTTGGCTGAAAGTGACCCGCGAATTTGGAACATACTGTATATTAAGTCCGCAAGTGATTCAACCTGTCTCACCCGTGGGGCACTTTGAATCACTGCAAGAAGTAAGGTGAATAATTTTGTGGGATAAGTGTAACACTTAGGAGGAGAGTAAATCCATATACACTTCAAGGTATAAATCCCACACAGGGATAGCCAGCAGAGTCCAGGTTACACCAGGCCACCTATAACAACCAACAAAATGAGACCTCTGGTGAATGGTCAGTCAACAAAAAATTCCTACAATAGCCAATGACAAGTGCCACATTCATGTATGGGCAGGTAGGCCCAGATGATGATGATGTTGTTGTTGTTGTTGTTGTTGTGCGAGGGCGGTACCAAAATTATTTACAATTTGTTTTTTGACACAGACACAACGCCCACGCAGGTCAGAAATTAGGCATACATTATAGATAGAATCCTCCTGGAGCAGAATTCACTGGCACTGGTCAACCTCTCCAGGCCCTCCAGGAACCACTTTTTGGTGGTGCGGCGCACCGACTCCCGGACAGCTCTTCACAGTCAACAATGTCCTCGAAATGGCATTGGCAAAGGGACTTTTTAAATGTATTCGAACAGATGAAAGTCACTGCAAGCCATGCCAGGGGAGTAAGGTGGGTGTGGAAGCACTCAAAGCAAGATCCATGGAAAAATTCCTTTGCCGACACCATTTTAAGGCCATTGTTGATAGTGGCTGACTAAGCAGTTGTCTGGTAGTAGGTGCGTTGCACCTCCAAACAGTGGTTCCTGGGGTGCCTGGAGAGGTTGCCACACCAATGACTCCTGTGCATTCGGCTCCGGGAGGGTTCTGTCGATAGTGTGTGCCTATTTGCCGACCTGCATGGTCCCTGTATTTTCGGCAAATAAATAAATTGTAAATAATTTTGGTACGGCCCTCGTATAATAATCCAGGGGTAGTGCTTGACCTTACGGTATGCAGCACAGACCTTTATTGTGTCGTTGTACATTTTTGGAACCTTTTTGCAAAGCGCCCGGGCCCACAGGCAGAATGACAAGAGGGGATGTTCAAGGTGCAGTGCAATGTCGTTGCTGTGGTCATTTTGTGAACTCCCCTGGGTGGTTTGTCTTAACGGAAATACCACCCGAGACGAAGCCAGAGATGACTCCGAACTCTGCACAAGATGAAGGGGTACCCCCGGGCTGGGATTGAACCCAGGACCTTAACATCCGTGGGCGCATATGTTACAGCACCACTCCACCTCCCTAGGTAAACCCATATGATGGCTATTATAAGCTTGATCGGAGAATACTTTTGATGTTACATTCAAATAATTGAAGGGATGGGCGGCAAAAATATTGCTCTCCATTTCTGACACAATTAAAGTACAGTAGAACTCCGATTATCAGACCTCTGAAGCTGTCTCACTTCAGCAATAATCTGTTTTCTTTTCAAATATTGTAATGTACTACGCAGTTATTTTGTGCTGTTTTAGTTGAATTGTAAATACAGTATACAGTAGAGTGTGTATGTAAATGAAAAATATTCACCATTTTTTAGAAAATGACAATATTGTACATTATTTCATGTTTGTATGTCTTTTGCTGCATTCCATTAAAGTTTTCTTTGCTCCTCTTATTATTCAACCTATTTTGTGTTCCGACCATGCCCGGTCTCGTGGGTGACGGATAATCAGGGTGACCAGGGTTCTACTAAAATTGAGAAAAATGTGCAGCTTGGCTATCTACAGAATCTGATTCTTCCTTATTAATTTAAAATACTGAAAATTGTTCTCTCAACAAATCATAAGCACCATTCTGTGAAGATAGATTTCTTTATCCAGGATATTGAAAACACCTAAAATAGTTTTTTTTAGATAAATATTTTTGCCATCCAGCCCTTCCATGATAAGTAGTAGGCCTAATCATTGACCAATGCAGCACTACATGCATGAAAATCACAAGTTAGATCCAAGAACTATAAAAAATAACACTGATATCCTAAAAAATCTATTACTAAATCAGACATTCTTCAACAAAATAATTATACTGGAGAGTCTCTCTTGCTGTGAGGGCTCCATGAAAAATGGTGCGGTGGAATGAAATTAGAATGAGGGGAGGAGGAAGATAAGGCGGAACGAGTAGCTGAGGAGGCCTTAACACAAGGATGATGATGATGATGATTTTTTTTTTTTTAATGTCCTAATTCATTCTTTGAACAAGGTTGTCCTCAATGACTTCTGGCAAAAATAGCCAAAAAAAAACCCTACCCTACATCCACAATGCTATGAAACCATCAAGAAGCCTTTTCAACTTTGTGAGGTGGTGGAAAACCAAAATTTCCATGGTGTACAGTGTTGGAAATTAATCAAGGCATACTGTTAGCGACATTTTCCGAAGCGGCAGAAGAAGGAATCGAAGAGAAGGATAGTGCAAGCCGGGTGATCAAGATTCCTTCTTCTACTGCTTCGGAAAATGTCGGTAGCAGTATGCCTCGATTAATGTCCAACACTGTACTACAGTTGAATCCAGATATAACGGACTTCAAGGGACAGCGGAAAACATTATAACCTAGGTCTGTTATAGCCAAATCACAATTTTCAACGAATACACAAAGTTTTCTGCTTTCCATATCCTTATAATGCACACTACTGCATACTGAAAAATGAAACTGCACAAAATTGCCAAATTAGCACCTATAAATTAGGCAAGACCAAAATATCCATAATTTCTTCTGCCGTCTCCATCTTGCCAAATATACCAGAAAAATTATTATTTTGACTTTTTGTGCAAGTGTAAAGGAGCGCCTCTCAAACTTGCTGCATAACATCATGGCTGACTTCATCTGAACTGCTTCACTCAGATTCGGGTGTAGTGGGTCCAAGTTTGGGAACCAAGGTCAGCCCTGTGACTCACGACAAACTATCTATTAAGACTCCCGGAGACATTGAACAAAGCACATTATTCTGTGGCTCAACCTTGAGGTGCAAAACTTGCGAGCAGGAAGCTTAGATCAGTGACAGATGGAAAAATCACCCCAGGTCAAGTATGCAGTGCTTTTCTCACATGGGAAAGGAAGCTGTGTAATGAAAAGAAACATATTTTTGCACAGAGGGGGCAAGAAATGGTCTGTTATAACCAACATGAGGTGAAAATGAGTGTTATATCAGGAGTAAAAAATACACACTCAGGGCCTTATGGAAGTTGGTCAGGATCAGCCTTTCCAGTCTGTTCTAACTGAAAACCTGTTATAACTGAGGCTGTTATATTCGGATTCAACTGTATTATCATCCTAGGCTGCATACTGCGCAGTTGCATGGTTTGAAACGTGGTTGGAAATGGAATGGTTTAGTTATTTGTAGTGGGGGGCATGGAGGTCTAGTGGCGATGCTATTGGCCAGCCAAGAGGGAGGTCCGAGGTTCAAATGTCGTCCTTGTCATCTTCGCTTGGTCTGATCTCTTTCCACTTTTCATCTGATATGCCCAAGCAGACTTGCACTCCCTTCTCTATCCAGGGTCAGGAGAAAAAGTCTGGCTTTAACCCTTAACTACGTAAGTGGGCGAAACACCTTTAACTACGTAGGTGGAGCCTGAGAGGCTCCAACGGTATATTTAAATTTCTGCTTATCAACTAAATTGTTATATTGGACTTTTCACATTCAGAAAGTGCAGTTCAGATCATTAGGCTTCCAAAAACGTAAAAATCACACGCTGAGTCAGCATATTCCGCCAGGGACAATTTTTTAATTAAAAGGTTACATCGTGTTTGAGCTGCTCAGGCTTCACCTATCCTACATTGGTAGAGCCTGAGCAGTTCCAGGAGGGACCTGTTCCTCGTTACGAATTTTTTTCAACCAAACAATAGGTACTAAAAAAAAATTCTTTCCTTTTCATGCTTAGGAAGGTTTTTCTGACAAAGTCACGGAAGGACAGGGAAGAATAAAATTCAATGAAAAAGTTACATGCGTTTAAATAGTGCTTGGAGCCTCTCAGGCTCCACCTACGTAGTTAAGAGTTAAGGACTGTCTGAAATGACTAGAAACTATAACAGCACCCTCCCTTGGAAACCTTCCCCCTCTCCATTCCCCTATATAATATATAATATAATTGGGTTAGTGCACCGCCCTAATTGGGCATCTGGCACGGTACCTTTATTTGCTTAAGATGTACAAGCTTTTACAAGTGGTCCTTTTCCGTAAAGCCCGGGTACCGCGAGCGAAGGGGGAAAGAATAGGAGGGGATGTGCAAAGTGCAAGTGCAATGTCTCTAACGGTCATTTTGTGAACTCCCCCGGGTGGCTTAGTCTGTCGGAAATTGCCACCCGAAATGAAGCCAGAGATGGCCCAACTCTGCACGGATAAAGGTGGGAACCCCGGGTGGGGATTGAACCCGGGACCTTAATATCTGTGGGCGCGCGCGTTACCGTGGTGCCACTTCATCTCCCTTCCATTCCCCTATAGACCATGGCATTGCAGCAAAACAAGCTCCTCTGNTACATTTCCTTTAGGGGGGTGGAATACCACCATTTGGGTGGAACCGGTATACTAAGATAGTATTTAGTGTGTTCCAAGGGTAGGTAGGAGGGGATGTGCAAAGTGCGTGTGCAATGTCGTTGATGTGCCGTTTTGTGAACTCCCCCGGGTGGCATATGTGAAAGGATCGCCACCCGAAACGAAGCCAGAGACGGTCTCACTCTGCGCGAGATGAAGGGGGGAACCCCGGGTTGGGATCGAACCCGGGACCTTAACATCCGCGGGCGCATACGTTACCGCAGCGCCACTTCGCCTCCCCGTGCGCTCCTCTGGATATTGAATGTATGGTTTTAAATGAAGATACGTGCTATACCTCATGTGAGGTCCGCACTACCCAATATTATAAGGGCCATTCAGATGAAAATGGGCCACGGTCATGTAGCAAATTTCCGGATGGGTTTGTCGTGCAACATCTTGTACACAAAGTGTACTGGTACCAGTGTAGTATTATGACACACTGACAGTTGTCCATTTGATCACTGGACACAGTCACAGTGTGCTTTTGTTCAGGACTAGGGTTGCCAGATGGTGTGTACAAAAAAACCGGACACATGTTTACGAATGTAAAGAATTATTTGCAATTATATGCAGCTTTGATCAACCTTTCATTTACCAAAAACTCTTGTTTAGCTTACAAGTTAGTGAAGGGATGTTTAAAAATCCCTCAGTTCATTTCTCACTATATAACACTTAAATCTGTTACATTAATCCTGCCACAGATTACACATAGCCATAACACTAAAAATTCTTTCAACACTAGTATTTGAAGGATTCCCATTCAAAAAGCCTTATTTAAAAAAAAAAAATTGGATTTGGAGATTTGGAGTTTTTAATATTTTCTGGATGCAGGAAATGAGACCAATCGAATGGAATATTTGAATGTTCCCCACAAAAAATGGCTGTTTGGCTTTAATATCAGTTTGAAAATGACGATTCCCATAAGAAAACATTTCATTATTTAATACACTCTTTCTCCTGATTTTCTCGAAATTGTTGAAAGTGGATATAAACCTTTTAAAATGGGAACCCTTCATTTTAAATCATAACATCTTCACAGGGAGTCTCGAGGGGAATCCCAGACAGTCCTGGCAGCTGGCACAATGGCATTACCGTACTTCAATACCATCATTGGAAATAAAATATCGGACATACGCATGCTTGGTATTTCCTCAAATATTTTCCAGGACAAATCGCTGAAATACCGGACTATCCAGTTGAAAACCCGACACCTGGCAGCCCTTTCAGGACCCTTCCCCCCTTCAAAAACACCATCCACTCAAATATGGAAGCAAATAATGCTGAGAAGCAATGTTGAGAAGCGAGCGGTAATCCGTTTTATAACCACGGAAAGTGTTGGCAGTAAAAATATCCATCTCCTCATGAGTGCCGTGTATGAAAACTGGATGTCTTCCTCACGTGTTAGAGCCTGGAGTAAACGGTTCCGAGAGGGGCGGTCGTCGTTGACTGATGATTCCAAGCCAGAACAAGCAAACTGTTCACGCCAGGCTCTAACACGTGAGTAAGAAATAAAGCTTTCGTACACAGTACTCATGAGATGTATTTCTGTACTACCGACACCTGCTGTTCAAAAATGGATTATCACTGGCTGATCAACATTCGTTGCTTCCATATCTGACTGGTCGGTCTTTTTGAAGGGAGGGTGCTGAACAAAAGCACATTGCGACACTGTGTCGAGTGATTGAATGGCCAACTGTCAGTGTGTTATAATACTACACTGCACAGTGGGCCAGAATATAAAAAATCCGGTCAAAACTCCCATTTTTAAAGTAACGCAGCGCAAACAAACTGTGTTCAGTTTCACACTTGACATTCCACCGGTGTCAGCTTATGCTATTAATAAGTGATAACGGACACGTAATGCCTCGGATATAAAACAACAAACATGGGAAACGAGTCTTTGTTGGGTGGCCGGTCTCACAGCTGGCGTGCACGTTTGTGTTTAGGTGATCAAACACACAAGTCTGTGTTTTCTCGACCATGAAAACCCCTGTATCATAAATTTTGTCAAGAAAATGCAATTATTCTTTTGAGTTTTGACCAGCTTTTTGCAATTTGGCCCCACTGTGCACTGGTACGACCTTTGTTTTGTGTATAAGATGTCGAGACAAACCCATCCAGAAATTTGCTTCCCGACCGTGGCTCGTTTTCGTCTGAATGACCCTTATATACTATACTAATAGTTACCGTGTCACTTTTAGAACTTAGAAGTCAAGAGCAAGTGCAGTAAAGAGGGGCCTACGAGGGCTATACCAAAAGTAATGCAAAGGTGGACATAAGGTGATTCAAATTGCACATGCTGTTAGAGTAACTCTTCCTCTATAAAGATGTGTCATAACCTTTTTCTTTCTGTTGCACATAAATAATGGATTCCAAGCAGAAGAAATTACCTTAATTGAGTTCATGACAAAGGAGGAGTGCAGTCAGTGATGGCAGTTGGTGGTTTCCCATTGCGTGGGTTGTCTTGAATGCTGGTTTCCTCTTCTTTAAACTTCTTCACCCATCTGTGCACATTGTTTTTGTCAGCGGTGTCATCTCCATAAACATTCTGCACCCTTCTCTGGATGTCGGACATTGCACCCCTCCTTTGTCGAGAACTCAATTACGGCACATTGCTTCTACTTGGAATCCAATATTCACCAGCCATGAAGACAAAGGTTATGACATGCCTGTATAGAGGAAGAGAACATGTGAAATTTGAACCACCTATGTCAGTTATTTACTACAAAAGTTATGTCCACTTTTGCATTACTTTCAGTATGGCCCTCGTATTGGGAAATAGACCCATAGACAGAAAAGTGGTCATTCAGATCATACTGGGAAACAGGACAAAATTTCCATCTGGTATTCCCCTACCAGCAGCAAAAAAAAATCAAGGTACAGGTACGAGGGGTACCTGTACCTTGGTTTTTTTACGCCTTTTCACATTAACGCCGGTTTGAAACTTAATTTTGAAAAAATATTTCATCTGAATTTTTTTTTAACATTTGAAAATAACAAAACAATCTACACATCACTGCAGCGCTTCTGAGTCCAAACCCACTACAGTATTGGCACATCTTTTATTTTGCGTTTTGCGTTGTGCCTTGACTTATAGCTATACAGGGTGTTAATCCTAAGCGTGTCACCAGAAAAGGTGGTGGTAGAGGGCTCATGTGTGAGCATTTTTGCATAAGGAACTAGGGGTCGGAAACGCACCCTCACCGAGTTACGCCCCTTTCAAGTTTGCGGCAGGTAGTGAGCAAGAGGCGTGCGGCACGTGGCGGAGTGGGTGAGGGTGGCTGCGTTTCTGACCCCTAGTTCCTTATGCAAAAATGCTTACACCTGCGCCCTCTACCACCACCTTTTCTGGTGACATGATTAGGATTAATACCCTGTATACAGTACTGTAATATTGTGGGGAGGTGTGGTGGCCGAGATGGTAACGTCTCGGCTTGCTGAGTGAAAGGTCCCAGGTTCGATCCCCGCCTGGGAGTTCCCTTTCGCCTGCGGCAAGAGGGTCTCTGACCCGCACCTTGGAGGTGTCTGGCAACCTAACTTCCTGGGGGGACATGGCGCGACATCATACATTGCACCTGCACAAGTGTCCCATCCCCAACAATCCCTAACCCTACCCTACATCCTGAAGTCCTTGCACGGTGATTGGAGAAAAATAGGAAAATTATTCTAAATGGTGGTACACTACAGACCCTTATCGGGTTGTCACGGGGTAATAGAAAGAACGAAAGAAAGAAAGTACTGTATTATTGGTCTCTGTCCTCGCCGAAGTGCTCCACCCGTTGTTACAATGCACTACGTGTATACTGTAGTACTTGCCAAAGAAGGGAGTGGAACCCTCAAAACCCAATGACCCTCAACCTGGAACCTCCCATTAAATGTGTGTATTAAATGTTTCGAATACTGATTAAAAACAGCAATACAGTGGCGCATCGATTATCCGAACTCCGATCTACCGAACCATCAGTTAACCGAACGTTTTCGGGTTGGCAAAAATTGGCCTTTCTTCCCCCTAAACTGTAGGACTACTTCATGTAAGGACAGTAAGGTGTAACATGTGCAGTATTTTTAAGACGCGCCTGTGACAGAAAATATACCGATTTGTGGTTAATATCACTGATTCTAAGTTTCATATTGCTCCTATGACACCGGTACAATTTTTCCCCGTAAATGATCGGTTATCTGAACAATCAGTTATCCGAACACCCCCTGGGCAGACTCTGTTCGGATAATCGATGCTCCACTGTATTAGTAAGTCATTGTGTGTGGGAAATCTTGGAACCCATCTCATTTAGGCTTACTTCTGTACATTACAATTTGTTTCGTTTTATGCCTTTTCACATTATGTCGCTATGTTGCTGGAACCAATCTCGGTGTAAAACAAGGAGTATCTGTATGGGCCAAAATTGCTGGGAGGTGCATTGCCCTAGTCTCCCGTTCCAGAATGGGTTAAGTGCTTACTTCCAGTGCCTAGGATATAATGGATAATGGATATAATGGGTGGTGATAATGGGTGGTGATAATGGGTGGCCTTCATGTAACTGCCTCCCATCAGAGTCAAAGAGGAAGAGAAGTCCAACATGATTTGGCTATTTCATATGGACATCTTAGTTTGAAAGTAATGGTTATAACAGTCTGTGACAGGCCTTCTTCGGCCATTTTCTCCATCAAACAACAGTGTCCAGTTGAAAAGTTGACATGAAGGCAAAGGTCCATGCAAGGGAGAGATGCGAGATGAAAAATCGATTTTTCTTGCTTGACATTTAGGACACTGGTGATAATTGGGCACATATTTGGAATAAGTTCGACGTCCAACTCACAAGTTCACACTGTTTCCTTTGCCGTTTCCTTCTTGCCTGGGCAGGCAATACTTGATGGCTTCTACTCTGCCTGTACTCCTAAACCTCTGCCATTAATCCACACTAAGCACATAATAAAACACGTGACCACATCACCACAAACACAGAGCCACAGATGCGATAAGGGCAGAGGGATCTTAAAGACAAGTACCGCTATTAGAGGAGATTACGCTAGTGAAACTTCCCACCGCCACGGCTCACAGCGCCACTGGGGACTACATTATAATATTGATATCAGTCTTTAATGCAGGCCAATTGTAATATATTTGCAGCATAATAATTAACAGTGCCGTCAAACGGGGTAACTTAAGCCGGGTGGGTATCTTAAGCCATTTTGCTGCGTAAATTTCGGACACTGATTTTGGCAACCCTGATTTGCCCTGGTTTTGAAACCAGCTACCACGGAGTGCAGCAACGCTGGTATGCTGGTCTGCTGGGAATTGGCCAATTCTGGGCCAATTGGCACTGTTTTGCTGGTCTCTGCTGGTTTCAAGTTCCCAGCAGACCAGCATACCAGCATATCAGCAATGATAGCTGGTATGCTGGTATGCTGGTATGCTGGTATGCTGGTCTGCTGGGAATTGGCACTGTTTTTCTGGTACCAGCATGCTGGTGTTTGCTGGTCTTGCTGGTTTCAAAACCAGGGTGAGTTGACATGTTATTTTTCATGACATAAGTTCCATATTTAAGTGCAGTTTTGGACTGCATATTTGAATATTGGGTTTGTGTCAAAGGTAACTTTGTAAAATCTTAATTATGTTTAGGATAATTGCACCATACATTTATTATTAGATCAAAAACTTTCCCTTCAGTAAAAAAAAGAGAAGTAAGACCTCCGCGGCGGAATGAAAGTACTGAAACAAGGCAGGCGCACGTAAGACCTTCACCAATTGATTTAAGCTGTACCATAGGTCTTACTCAAGCAATTACCAATTTACTACTCATGAAATCTCCTTTCTGAAAACAAATTTGTGGAATTTCTGTCGTACTACTAGTTACTTCTAACTTAGCAGTACCAGTGTAGTGCAATGGTACTGCTATGTTAGCAGTAACTACAAACCTATAGTTAATAGTAATAGTAGTACGACCAAAATTCCACCTATTAATTTTTCAAGAGCCACTCCATATTAGCGTTTTATGAAATATTAGGAACTTCAATATTAAGCACCTTGAATTTCTATGCGATTGGTGCGAATTATTTCCATGAAACATTCATGCAGAATCGGCACCCCTTTTAGATGCTGATTTTAACTCTAACGTTTAATTTTTCACATGTAAACGTTAATTTGAGAATTCTCTGTCTTTTTCGATTGGACAAGGTCTGTTAGGATGGGTTTAGTTTTTCCCCCATTTTTTTCTTTTCATAATAAAATCCTGCCTACTGCTCTGAGTAGTTTGCAGCAGTCATTTTACGAGACGTTCCATACCGTACCTGAGAATTGCTTGAGTAAGACCTATGGTACAGCTTAAATCAATTGGTGAAGGTCTTACGTGCGCCTGCCTTGTTTCAGTACTTTCATTCCGCCGCGGAGGTCTTACTTCTCTTTTTTTTTACTGAAGGGAAAGTTTTTGATCTATTTTCAGTTCTTTTTTGACAGTACACGTAACTTATGCTCTACACTATACAGTCTGCACTATGAATCCATTGGAGACGATTTTCGTCGCTTAGAAGTTCCTAAAATTATTTTCACAGAGGTAGTCGTAAAAAAACGAAAGTCGAGTGCTACCAGCCAACGGTTAGTCTGATTTAATTAGTCTGGCTTAATAGTACAGTTGAATCCGGATAAAACAAACTTCAAGAGACTGCGGAAAAAGTATGTTATAACCGAGGTCTGTTATAGCCGAATCGTCA
>JYFJ02007475.1:0-15517 GCA_000934665.2 Catajapyx aquilonaris
GGGGGTCTTCACCCCCCAGCCCCCCCACAAAACACGGCACTGCTCAGATGTTTTGAAAGGATGAGGCGAAATCTTTAAACCACGGTCAACTGAAACGGGAGGTCATTTACCTTCTACAACACAATATTAATTACAATTACTCTCAGGCTTTATCCAGGCCCCGCTAAGTGTTGTTGCTCCTGATGCGCCTAATTGTTCGAATTTCTTAATTGCCCGATTTTTCACAGGGGGCACTAGCAAGATTGCCCATAATTTATTATGTCCCTCCCTTGCGTGTCTTAAACGATAAGATGGGCTCTCGGGGGCGTTTCGTGATGACCCCAAGGGTCACTGCAAATCATGTTGCCTTACACCAAAACAACATGCACGTTTTTGCAATATTCTTTTTCCTCTTATCACTATCCGCGATGGTATGGGAAATATAATTTTTGCATTATCAGTCCATGTATAGCCGCTAAGGGGCGCAATTTAAGTTATCTGGTGTAATTTCCAAAGGCTGCGTATACGCTTTTAATATTTATGCCAGGAAGAGGTGTAAATTGTTTATAATGACCGCTGGAACATCAACGTATATTCTGGTTACACCAGCCCCCCGTTTCTTTGCCCGTATGTTTATTACAGGGAAAATGTGATAAAAGCGTCATGGTTGTCATGGCATGTCAAGCTGGCAACATAATACTGTACGTGTTGGAAAATTATCGATGAATGTTCACACACCGCTCTAAAACCACGGAGCGTTGGACGTTGGACACGGAAACTGTTCATTCTTGTATCATACATTACTGATGACCCCTATACTTAATGAATTAGAGTTCTATGTTTGGGACACACTGCTAGAAGCCTCAGGAGGTTATTCCGCAACCGAATTATACGTCGCATTAGAATGCGTAATACTGTATGTAAGAGTCCCGTATGTACTCGCAAGTACGGCACGATAAGTATAGCCATGTAATTACGGACAGTGTAGACTGTAAAGAGTAACCACCACATGCAATGAGTAATTTTTGTAAACGAGTGTGTCTGCAATGTATAGGCCCGTACTGAACTGGTTTTATTGCGGTTTGTGTGCAGGAAGAGCAAGAGGGGAAAAATACGTCCGGGGGAGGTCAAATGGCCGTCAGTTTACAGCCTTCTGGCCAAAGTACCATCAAGATGCAAGTCGAGCCCGGATTTTGTTCTTAAAACCTGGTCCGCAGTACAGTAGTTTCTCCTTGGGACCCCAGTCTAGACTTGGGGGCTCCAAAAGGGCCGGCTGCGAACCCAGAATGCAAAAGAAGAAGCTTCTCTCATCTGGCTCAGAAGGGCCAACTTGGGCGAGTTTTGCGAGCTTTTTCGACTGCTGCCCTCTCTCGGTTGGCTCGCTTCTTCCTCGATGGACTTGATAAATGGACTGCCATCCACCCACCAACCGCCATTTCCCCAGGGGATCATTCATTCATTCGCGGTTGAAAAGGGCAATAGGAATTTAGGTGGGTGGGTTTGGGAGGGAATGGTAACTTTCCTTTTGGCCATTGCAAAATGGCAATTAGTGAATGTATAACTGAGGGCGTTGCATCCGGAGCGTGTGTGTGTATTTCACAAGTATATGGAGACATTTTGAGCATAATCGCGAAAAATAGCTGTGGCTGTTCAAATTGCGTGACAGGTGGGTCATACTGGGCGGAATTGATGTCTGTGCCTGTACCGACGCTTACCAAGTTCGATATTTATACTGACAGGAGAAACTGCGATGGTGATTATTTCCAGTAGGCTGCCTGTTTACTGGTGGCAGTGTCAGCCAGAATTAAATGCGATTTTGGAGCCATAAAAGTTGCTTTTTAGTGTGAGGCGTGTTGTTTGTATTTGACACAATGTGAATTACTTCAGAAATGAGTTTCATCACCTTATGTGCTGTACCCCCACAATAAATTAATTCAAATTGTCTTCCAGTTATTCCTTCTAGTGTTTGAGTTAAACGCTGAAGCATACTCTGAGTATAAACCTGGCTTGAAGCAAGTGAATCAACCCCAGCATTTGGAGATATGCTATGAAACATGCAGGGATTTTAAAAGCACTCTTCCACTTGGAGATAGCTGGATTTTATTATTTCTGGGAGCAGAGCTTTAGGGATTGGACGAGGCCGCCTCTCAGTGCAAAACGGCTAGACGTATGGACTTAATCATGAGTCCCGCAGTGAACTCGCAAAGTGCACTTTTGTTAGTGATGTTAATTCCTTCACTCTTGAAACACTCCTCATGAATAAAACCTGCATTATTCTGTATACTAAAACGAGCCGCATTGGTCAAGACCCTTAAAAGCGCAGTTAATTCCGCTTCTCTTCACCCAAAAAACATTCTGAACCAAGTCGAATAAGAAGAAACTCCCCCCAACAAACCTGCCAAGCATAATTTTAACAGTCCGTTTTAATAACAAACACTGCTTCGTAATTAAAATCCGCGCAGTAAGCCAGCAAGGTTAAAGCATTGATGACATTGCATGATCGTTCAATTTGGAAGCGAAATGAGAAAAGTTTTCCCAATGATTTTGCACAGTATGCACACCATCTCTCCGAAACAGATATAACAAGCTCATTTTGGTGCATCACTTATCCTGAAAAAGAAAGAAAAAAAATCTGAAGAACTCCCCAAAAGTTCAGATTAGCTATTTTAATCCGGTCACGTTACGTTACGTTAAAAAGTAAGGATACTATTTTAAATGCAACTGGTTGAGCATATTGAACCACGATTTTTATGAAAATCATAATTCGGCATTATGCTCTACCGGCCTAGAAAAATTAATTAAAAGACAATAAAATTAATCCGTGCAATGCCTCTAATAGGTCCTCACTTACTACTACTACTACTACTACTACTACTACTACTACTACTACTACTACTACTACTACTACTACTACTACTATGAAAGCCAGTAATTATGGCATCGCGCTAGGATGAACCTTTTTTTCTCTCCCGCAGAGCAGCATATTGCCTCCTCGACCTCTGACCAGCTAAACCCTGCAATAGGTAGAGCTGATATAACCATTATATTGCGGAAGTGTCCCCTAGGCCAGCCCCATCTCAGGACAGCTTTATTAGACGGAAAAGGATCCCGAGTATATCCGGTTCGATTTGCACACTTAGTGGAGTTTGGCACCATCCAGGAGACAACCCCAGTCGCATCATGGCACAACAAAATGAGACGGAGAAAGAATAGGGGTGGTCCAGACCCCCAGCTTAGCACGTAATTCCTTGCGTCAAAGTGCGATGGATGGCAACTCTGGAAAGTCATTTTCCGCCTGTTGTCGAATAGCGGCAATTAAGTGGAGTTCTTAGGAGGTTTTAGTGCCGTCGCAGACTGTAAGTGACTCCAGGCTTTATTTAGAGACTTCCTTGCCCCAGCTCCCTTTAAAGGCAAACTATGGTGGGTGGTAGGGGGGTTGAAGTCCGACGTACATTATTAATGAACATTATCAGGGCGAGAAGGCGTCGGAGGGGTGGAGGGTGGAGGGTAGGAAGGGAGCTTAAATGAGAGCTTCATTTTATTTAGAAGGCCCCGACTGAGGCTGCACAGGTAATGCGGCGTGACGTGTGACGAGTGGGATCTGCAGATCCGATTAGTCGGCGGTTGCGGCTGCGCTAATGGCATTCTGAACCCTCCCCTCTTTCCAGCATCCCTAGGATCTTGTATGCGAGATGTGGCCCCAACTTCAAGAAAAAAAGTCTCCAGGCGTCATCGCTTCTAGATTAAAACCAGCTGCTGTAATTCACTTACAAGCTGACTTGTGGCATGTCTTCAGTACAATGTTGGTACAAAAGGGTGAGGCAATATCCACATTTGTGTGCGTGGGAGAGTATATGGGAGGGAATGGCTAAATAAATCAGGGGCGTGCCTTTACTAGTCCCTAAGGGCATGGTCCCAGCATCGACTAGAATCCGTCTCTTTCTTAGGCATGCAACCGCTTCTCCCCTTCCGCCCCCAAATCCCAACCTTCTCTCCCCTTACTCTTCTTTTCCAAATCCTGGGTAAACGGAAAGTTGTGTCTCCCATCGGCCCCGGGGCCACCCACCCACTTTCTCTTGAATTTCTCCACTCCCCCACCCCTCAACCTCTCTTCACCCCCAGCCTCCCTTCTTCTTTTTTCCACAGAGAAGTCAAACTAAGCTTTCCCTAGGGGATTCCCTTTTTCCCTTCACTTCAACAAGGCTCTTTTTTTTTACTTCCATTGCCTCTTGTGCATGGGATCAAAAAATGTTGGGGGCGATATCTATCTCTTATTTGCTTGCTAGATACAGGGTGGCACATTTGTTTGTTCAGATCCAACCGTAGATATTATCCAGCCAATTTTTCATCAATAGTATTCTCGGATGGTCTAGCACGTGTAAAAATAGGATTGGCCCGTTCTTATCCTTTGCTCATAAGGAGAAGGGAAGTGAGGAGGAGGAAAAAAAACGCGGTTTTATTCTCCTTCTCCTCCTTCTCGAGACATAAGAGATATCCTTTGGGCTTATTCCGACTCATGTAAGGCCAACAGACTGGAGGATAAGTCCGCATGTTTCATGGCGACGCAAAAATCCGGCCCTAAAACGGCTCGGCCTACATCCACGTTCCCTAATCCACATATCTGGCAAGCTGTCAACCAGCTTAGAGTCTTGCTTACGCCTCTGACTGTATGTCTATGGTACCAAAAAAAAAAAAATCGCGAATTCGATCCATCGAGTGTGACCTTTGTGGAAGCCACACATTTAACACTGGGCAGTGTTGGGCTGCCTGGATGTCAGGATGAAAAGGCCCGTTTCCGTTTAGAAGGTTTGCAAAAAAAAACAAAAAAAAAACAGAGAGGTCGGAAACCCCCCCTTTTTGCCTTAGTGTATTTTCCTCCCTACTGACAGCACACTGGTGGCCTCTCTTGGCTTTTCCACTGCTAGCCCCTGCCTCCGAGGGAAAGGGCGCAATTTCCGCTTCATCTGCGTCTTTTCCTCTGTCAATGTTTTCCCGGGACCCACCCATTTTGACAGCTGTTTGCTAAGTGTCCGGTTGCCCCCATTCCAAACCCCACCGTGATGTTGTCGACCCCACCCAAGCACCCCCCTTTCACAACCCACACCCACGCTAGGAGTGTGCTGCTATATGCGGTGTTGGATCTCAGATATGGTCCTAGTTTTATAATGGGGTTTTTGCCCGGTGATAAGGCTTTTTAAAGGCGAAATAATGCAATTTTTAGGCAGGCATATATCAAATATTTATTAATGCCACGACTATATGCTCTACATGCACGTTCACAAATGACTGTTATTTTCAGTGTCGTTTACACTAAATGTAGTGTAATGACGAGACCGTGGCTGACATTGGTGGAGCGGTATGCGTTAATAACAAATTAAAATTAATTTGCTGTTATTAACGCTTGCTCTCACTCGTATAGGAATTTAATGCGACGCGTGGCCTCCTCGTTACAGTACATTTATTGTAAATTGTACGCTGCAAATAAATTGTACACTGAAAATAACATGTGAATAGTGGACCCCCCAAAGTGTACTGGCAAACAAAATGCTTTTACTCGTACATTTGTGCGTTCGAATGCAAATAAAAAGGCCCGCAGCACTTTTATCGGTGAAACGAAATCTGTATTTTCATGCCAACTTTTTCAGATAGCGATCGAAACTAAATGATCCACATTCAATGTGGCGAATTTTCTGTATTAATTGCTCGCGTAATATTTTATATTGCCAGAATTATATGAAAATGTGCTGCAGGTTGCTGCTTTTAATGCGTTAGTGATGAACATTCATGATACAAAATATATAGTCGGCCAAGGGCGATTTCTGGGATTTTTAAGTAGAGTTGCCAAAAGCAATAACCCCCCTGGCATCTGTACATGTCTTCATGGTCAACACAGGGAACGACGCGACGTGGTGGTAGGGTCGGGTCAGTGCTGTGACAACAAGTACATAATGCAGCTGCATAATCCTCAGGTTCTGTATCCCCGGTTACATTTTACAACGTGCAGTCGAAGCCATAAGTTATCCAGCAGCTGACTATCGAGTTGTAGTCTCCATTAAATCGGGGGGCTATCGCTTCCATAAGCCCGTTTTCTTGCTGTGCGCAGGGGGATAGGAAATGGACATTGCCTACTCCCCCCCAGCCATGGCAACCGGAACTATTACTTATTCCCCCGAGTTTTGGACGACAATTCAAAGCAAACCCTCCAACGCTCATTCTGGCAACTTCTCCTCAGATACCGTCGCCCAGCAACACAAGGAACATATATAGCCCTCGCCCCTTTTATCTCTCAACTCGTCTTTCATATTCAGTGAATAAAACGACTTCATAACCCATCATTGTTATAGCTGCGCCCAATCCAGTGCGCGGGGGTCACAACACTAACCCCTAGCCATAATTTCCTTTTGCTTCTTCCTTTTTTTTCCTCTGTTTTTTTTATTTTTATGCTGCAAAAGGAGGGGGTTGGTATTACAAGCCGCCTGCAGTCTGACATTCACTACCATCTATATTGTCTCTCGCTTTTAAAGGGGGGGAGGCAGCAACTAAAGCAAGATTCCAAATGGACAGTTTACGTCTGGGTAACGACTCTGCTCGGGGAATGACAACTTAGCGACTTTCAATTGTCAACAACAGGCCCGCGGTTATAAATCCTCCGAAGCACACAAGGTGCCCTATAAAATGCAGTTTTTTTTGGGTGGGGAGAGGAGGGGGGTGGAGGAAATTTTATAACGCGGTACTAGATCACGGTTTATGAAAAAGGATGGTGGGGTTTGGGTGGGTGCCTCGCCTTTTTCCTTAGGCTTTTTAACCTTCCGTGCCCTATTTTTTTGGGATCTCACCCTTCTACCCCCCTCTTATAAAAAAAATGGGAGGGGTGGATTCGCATCCATCTCTTCCACGTCAAGCCCCTACTTCTCCATTCCTCAATCTCTTCTCCGCACATCTTGCAGCCAAACAATAGGGAACCCGGCAAGGCCACAATAAAGGGAACAACCGTCAAGATGTTATCGGTGGAAGGGAAAAGGCGGATCGTTCATTTCTACTGCACCGCAAGTCCGACGTCTTACGAGCAGACATTTGGGGGAAGAGCAATTGGGCTGAGCAATAAGTGGGGGATGGGGAGGATTTCAAATGGCCCCACTTGGAGACCACTTTTTAAATGTGGCCAGCGACCCTAACAATATTCGGATTTGTGTAGCTGCTCTCTAATTGAGATCTAATGTGTCATTACACAAAGTTCACCCAGACAATTCTGTGGATGACTCATAAGGTGGATCTACCAAGTATAAGTTCAAAGATATTCTGCCCAAGAGGAAAGGGCAGTGAAACAGTGACATTTTGGATCAAATATAGGAAGATGTCCCAACATATTAGGGTGTCAAACTTCACAGGTTTCGCAGTAACAAGAACACCAAAAGAGCAGTAAAGGCGATAATGGAGGCCTGAAAATGCCATCATGTTGTGTACCGATTATAAAATCGTATCATGAAGGAATTAACATACTGCATATGGTTTTACCACATTTTAGCAATTTATGCGGTCCGTATTAATTTGACGATATTTATGATTGGCGTGATTCCATACCCGCAACCCGTCAACAAAATGTGTCCATGATAACAGTGAAGCTAATTCGATATTTGAAGATATTAATTATTCGGGGGGTACTGTTCGGTTGGGTGACTCTCGCTTCATCATTCAGGTGAAAGCTACACTGTACACAGATATCGTTATGAATAATTTCAGTCTTCCAATGGACTGTGCACCACTCTTTTCATTTGTTAATTACGTGCAGGTAACACCCGTCAAAAAAAGGAGAGAACCTCTTGGGTATATCGCATGCAGTGGAATTGGTCGCCGTGCGAATGTGGTGCGCGACGTCGTGATTGGAGGCGAAGGCAACCTCTCTTTTCCATTAGGTCCAAGTGGCCTCTGTCGAGCCCACTTCATTCGTCAGCAAGCAGCAGGCCTAATTCGATCTCGGTGTAGCGCCGGGGCAGATTGTCTCTTGTCCGGTTTTCTCCCCTAGTTCCACCACCCAATTCCAACCCAACCACCCCTCCCAGAATATGCAATTTCCGGACTCTCCTAACGCTTGCACCCAAACTATCCCTGCGATTACAGGACTCTAGAATACATATATATTTTCCCTCCCAAAAAATGTATATTCTCTCCCAGCTCAGGGGCAGCACCTTGAAGAGGGGGACCATGTGGTGGAGAGGAACGTTTTGGAGAGCTTTTTGTGGCTTTTGACAGGTTCTCGTAGCCAAGGACTGATGACGGCCTTCTCATATTAATGAGTTTTCTGAACTAGAAGCGGCTTGCCACCCTCGCCAGCAAGGTGGAAGGCCCCGCTGGGAAAAAGCCGCGGCGTGCCAGTCGGGGAAAAACCACTTGGAGGCATTAGCCTGCATTAGGACCTGCACTAAGGGAAAGCCGGACTCATGTTGCTCCAGAAGAGAGGTGAAAATGCACCTTCTGGAGTATGAAAGGATTTTCCAAATGTGTTTGGTAGCATTTGTATGAGGAAAAATGTGGGTCTTTTGATCCTATATCGGCAGAAAGGTAACCTAACCTTATGTTACTTTACCTTACCTTTACCATACCATACCCTAATCCTTACATATAGTGTTGTATCCTCCAAAACATTGTTTTTTTGCATAAATTTGTGGAATTCGTGGTAGAAATTCATATCAGAAGACAATATTAACCTCACCTCACCTAATATGACCTAACCTAACCTAACCTAACCTAACCTAACCTAACCTAACCTTATCTAACCCATCATAACCTAATCTAACTTAACCCTAATCAATTAATTCACGTAAATTACAGCCGGAAAACTCAAAAAAGGGGGCCAGGTGGGGCCGAGAACAAACAATCTCCTTTTTGTCGCCGCAACCTCTCTTCCCCCATTCGGAGGTGATGGAGCAGAAAATGGAGATGAAGCGCACCAGGGTTGCAAAGGGGGGTAAAAACACCAGGAAATGTTGGGTGTTTGGCCTCCCTCCCTCCCCTTCCATTCCATCCTCCCCCCTTTGGCTTCGAGGTTTTCTGGGATGTGCCTGTCGGAGTATCGCGGCTATCTTTATTGGGAAATTGAGTCATCAATCTCTGGGGCCGAAGCGGCGACGGCCTCTTTTCTCGTCATTCAGACCTCGTCGCCACTCACTTCCGACCAGACCAGACAAGTCGCTAGCAAAAATAATCTGTCGGAGCGTATGTTTGCGCTAAGGCTTGATGTTGGGGGGAGAAGGGATGGGGGAAGGTTTAAATAATCTGGTGGTAGGGAGGGGGTCGAGTATGAAATTCATATGACTTGGTGAACTGGAAAGAGGTTGTTCAGTTTTCATTTCATGAGTGAAGAGCTGGAGTCAAAGGCCATTATAGTCGGTTGAGAAGATGTGTTTTGAAGCCCTGTTTTGTGAAGGAATTTGAATCGAAACGATGTTTATGATGGGTCCTGGGTGTTAAGGGGAAGGGACAAAATGTAATTATGGTGTTTTGGAAGGAATTTTGTCAAGTTGGATATAGAAACAATCACTGAACCGTAACGACATTCAATTAGAAATAATACCAGGGGACTTGTTCAATATCCAGAAGTAAATGCATCTCTGCTCAGCTTCTGGGGGTTGCCCATCACAGCCACAATGGGAGCAGGGCAGGAGAAGGTCAATCTTTGCCTTGGAAGCAGCCACAACGGGAGATAGGTCAGGCATGGGTGGGGGAGGGGGGTCGAAGACTATTCTTCTCACTTCTACTTCTATGCAGTAGTACAAATTATTATTTATTATCTGCAAGCCCATAGGGTAAACTAAATAATAAGACAGTAAACAAATACCATAAGCGGAATGAATCGACATAATAAATTACACATGTTACAGGCCAGGACTTTAATATAAAAATACAAAACAAATGCATTTAGTCCTCACAACATTCCCATTTTACAAGGCAGGATTTGCCACAGCGTATTCCCCCGTGTCTCCTGCGGCACACTGCAATTTGTCCGTAACACAACCCGACCAAATGCTGTTGGCATGATTGTGACATGGCCCTGCCCGCACACACATCCGCAACCCAAAGTGTCCACGTCAGCTCATCTCAGTCCCCACCCAACACATAGTAATCGGCAAATAATGAGAAGCCTATGGTGTGCTCAGCTTCCAATTTTCCTAATGGAAAAACTTTTAACGACTGCCAAATTTATGCCGATTCAAGCTTGGGAAGGTTCGGCCAGTTGTGTGCTTCTATCGTCCCCTGAGCTGCAGGGAAACCCTCCCCCCAAAAATCCGCTTCCTATAGCCCTCCCGCGTTAATTGCCCTCCCAATCATTAAACCCTCCCAACCTCTTAGGGGCCTATCTTTGGTCATTCTGAGCGTGCCCTTTTGAACAGAGTGCGTCGTAAAAGTGGCCTCCTCCGCCCAAGCGATGGCCCCAATTACGACCTCATGACCCCCCCTCTTCCTCCTCCACCTCTTTCGCCTCTCCAGCTCTAAAACTATCCCTGATCTTCTCCCAAAAAAGCGGTTAGAAATCTGGAGGACTTTGTGCCCCGTTATTTACTTTTTTTTTGTCATGTTGGAAGCCAGTATTAAAAGGCAGGATCTCATTTCGGTCATGTGGAACAAGATGGTAGTAAAACTCCATGCGACTGGAATATTACGTCTCTTCTTTTGGAAAGAGGAAGGGTTTTTTAAAAGGAAAAAAAGGCCATGCTGGTAACAAGGCGACTCGCATTCAGCATCTCGAGACATGTAGCGGAACAGGATCGGAGTTATGTGTTTTTGTGTCTCTAAGATGGCAATACCCTACTGTTAGTTCGCATTGTCTGGAAAAGGAAGGTACAGCATGTCCAAACACTGGTTCATAGCCACTAAAAGTAACGTTGGTGCCAAAAGTCGGCATGCGAAGTCCTAAATATTCAATATGAGTCAGGAGGCCAAAATTTTCTGTATTGTAGATTTTCTCATAAATGATTTTTTTCAAATACCAGTGGAAGAGAGCCATGTTTTGTGCTCCTCCCTCCCTCTCTTCTTCCCTTCCTCCCCGTTTGCCACCCATTCCTCCTTCTCCCGGTCCCTAATCAGGTGCAATTATCCGGAGTTAATTACTGGGAGGGGAGGCCCGCAGGCGGCCGTTTTGCTTTCAAATCAGTGTCGGCGAGAAGCCCTACCTGGCATAAAGGGCTGGGGGCGCCCACTCATCACAAACTTCATTATATTAAGTGAAGGCGTGGGTACGGTTTATAGATTAGGGCTCAAATGCAGCCTTGGAGGCCCGTCGAGGTGGCGATGTCACCTGTACTGAATGACAAACAAAGTTCGTTGTGCTGTGAACCGCCTCCGGGTACCGTTAACCAGATTTTTTTGAACCCCCTCTCTCAGACTACCTGAATGCTTCTACTGTTTAATTATGCTCTACAAGAGCATTTGAATTTAAAAGGTGGTTGGAGGGAGGATGGGGGGGTGTTCTCGCTGGAGTAATTTAGCCAAGAAAGCGTCACTCTCGACGTGCAAATGGCAGCCAGACTGTCCAAATATTTTTGCATAAAAACAAAGAATCCGGAAAGGTGAGAAATTCAGGATACTTACCGGCACTGGTTTTTAACTGGTTTCTGGATGGAGCGAACACTTTACAACTTCTTTTGAAATGTATAATTAATGTTTATCGAGTCGTACGAGTCGATACATGTCTTTAAAATGAATTTCGTCAATTGGAGTGAGATTGTGCCAGTGCAATTTTGTTTGGATATCAGTGCGCCTTACCGCGAATTTTACTGGTCATTGTCAACCTTGACCACCCTTCAATATAGTAAAACCAGAGATCTTGGTAAAACATGCCTAAATTCGCTTGCTGCCAATAGAGCGCACTGTTGTCCAAAAATTCGCTGGCACAATCTCATCTCAATTGACGGTAATATAATTTTCAGACTTAACAAATCTGCAACCTTTAAGCATAAATTAAATTTTCTGTGCAATTTTTCTCTCAATTATAGTGCAGCATGAGCGGATTTGATAGAAGTAGGTTCATTGTATTTGTATAGAGTATCATTATGGTGAGATTTATTTTGTGGTTTATTGTGTAGGTCACGGGTTGGAACTATAAGTTGTTTTTCAGGGATCCTGTCCGTTGCCATGACGCTGTCACCTTGGCCTCACCCGAAACAATACACCCACACGAGTATATAGCATTCCACTGCTAGACAAACAACGCAGAAAACTACGGACCAGAAACATCACAATGACGTTAAGACACATCTACACAGCATGCCTTGCCACATATATTACAACCCAGAATAGAAACCATAGGGCCAATCCTTGCAATTATGAAAATGTAATGTCGTGTCCAAATGCACTCTTCTTGACTCCGGGTTTCCCAACACTCTTTTTAATCAAGAAAAAAAGGGTAGTAAGTAGTAGTATGGGCCTCAGCTGTGAAGGCATTGCGTGCAAGCGGAGAATGAAACCCCTGCTGGCTCTCTGCCTGATTAGAGGGCCAGAACCTTGGCAGCATCTCCTGTCATCCCCAAGGACTTCCGGGATACGTCTCAAAGGGGAATCCGAAGCCCCGCGACTTTTCATTGCTCTTGATGGCATTGAGAGAGGAAGGTTTCTCGGGGGCTTATATAGTCGTGGCCAAGTGGGAGGATTGCACGCAATTACGTCTCGACAAACCAGGAGGAACCTAATTCAGAAGTAGGGTATCATGTCTACAAAAATATATCTTTGGCTAGAGAAATCTTCATCAGTGCTGGCTTTCACTGAGTTCTAATCCCCTCTAATTTTAGGCGGTTGGAAGGTTTTTCATCAATGAAAATGATCACTTGGGGAGAGGTTGTTATTGATGGTGCGGTTCGTTGCAACACTTTTGATGCCACTGGCGTCGCCCTTTTTAATTTGATTAATTTGGTGCGTGGGCTTTCCTTCCTCGCCCCCCAGATTGGATGTACCTATCCAATCCAAGCCCCGATTCAGGGAACTCGAATTTCGTTCTTTTTAGCGCTAGGGGAATAGCGTATGCAAAGTGGAGCAAATGTCAGACCGCACGCGAGTTAAAACATGACCTCTCTTACGTTGAATCTGGCCAACTGCGTAGTTCCTTTTCAGTACGATTTAATTGCAAATAATGTTTTGAAGTCTCTGGAGAAATTCCTGCTTTGTCAAATAATTTGCTGCCTGGCTGTCCAATACACGTCTACTGACCTCTCTTAGAATTCAGTACAACGCCTCATAAGGACCACACCGTCACGCCCCGTTGTCACAACTATAAAACCGTCTGCTGCCCACCGTACAGCTTACATGATTCGCACGCCTTGCAGTACACTACTAAAATGTGGAACACGTTGTTCCCGTCTTTGAATTCTAGGGGAAGCTGGCCAGTCGAACAGCATTGTCCCTTCTTCTCCTCCTCCTCCCCCGCTTTCCCCCCCTCTACCCAAAAGGCCCAGGGTAATTAGTCGTGTCATTAGGAAGCCGGGAGGTTTGGTCCCGTACCGAAACGCCGAGTTGGCACCATTGGGGAAAGGCCCAAGGAAGAGAAGAGAGAGAGAGAGAGAGAGAGAGAGAGAGAGAGAGAGAGAGAGAGAGAGGACGCTGCTTCTGCCTTCTCTCTAATGAGACCACGCTTGGCTCTATTTGCTCTATTGTCACGACTCGTAATTGAAGTCATTAGTCACAGCTACAAGACTCGTGGAAACTACAGTAGTAGCTGCTGGATGCAGGCATGCCAGAACTTCTCAAGTGAGTTCCAAGGATGCTCTTTCCACCGGACTACCGGATCCATTATCTTCGCGTTACTTGCTTACCAGTTAGAAAAAAAACAAAAAAAGAGAGAAGATAATGGAGCTTTGTGCAGTGCAAATTCCGGGGCTGTAAAACGGTGATAAAAGCGGGCAGGCGTACAGATAGAAGTTGTATTCGGTTCTGGAGTGTACTAAAAGGCAAGTTTTGCTCTGATACTGCACTGCATTACTGCCGCCCACTTGAGGAATATCTTTAATTGTGCTGTTTTATTGAGCTGACAGAGATGCATAGAAGCGCCGGATGGGGGAGAAGTCACTTTGTCAAGTGAGCTGATGTTCTTTGCATGAAATTTAGAGCGAATAAAGGAGAAAGCAAGGGAAAAGGAGCAGTCCTCACTTGATATTGGATGGTGTGCAGGTCAGAGCATGAACATTATTATTTTCCAAAATAATATAATTGACCACCTTATGGCAAAACGTTCCTTTCTTATTAATAATATATGAGTTCTCATTATTACCTTAAAACACGTATCTGAAGCAATATTAATAGACCTACTTTAAATCTATCAGGCTAATGTGATGATATTGTATTAAGAACATATTGTGGTACCGTACCTTTTGTTGTCCCTTATTTCTTCCCGTTTCTTTTCCTCGGGTCGTCATCCTCTTTTCCTGCTGCCAGTGTCGTAATTCCATTATATCTCCCCAAGGGACTCCTGGAATCTTCTCCTTCCCTCCGGTACACTTTACTTACATTTTCGGCTTTGTTTATTGGTCAGTGGGGCCCGCTTGAGTGAAGTGCTGGCCTTAGTGCTAAGATCAGCCTTCTATAGGTACACCCCGCCAATACTGTGGTCTTCGCACGGTAGAGGAAGGAGAAGAAATATAGTTATACCTAATGACATCTGAGTTAATGATATCATTACTCGGTGTATCTTATGCACTGTATAAGATGATGAGTCTGAGTTATTTGTATCCTCTGGGCAGGGAACTAATTAGTTGACCTAGTTGTGACGTCATAATGCACAATGTGTGGTTACAACAGAGGCAGTTGCGCTGTTTTATGCATGATGTTAGAGCTGTTGTAACAATGCAACTTTAACGGCCAATTGAAGGAGCAATTCGAGTACCCCCGATGGTTGAATATGAGTAGTATAATTACACTTTAAATAGTGCTGTTTTGACTCTACTGTTCATGAAATAGCTAATAAGAAGTTGATTTATGACCTAAGCCAGAATCGGACCAGCACTGCGGCGTGACTGTGACCACGCACAATATTTCATAAAGCTCGGGGTTAATAAATTCTTTCATGGATCGCAAAAAAAACGTGATATCCAACCCCCCCCCGAGACCAGACCATACGCCTAACATGCCAATAATGACCCACAATATTGTACTCAAATGAAGCATCATTAGAATGGCTCTGGCAATTGGCATATGATATATCATACGTGGTCATTATTGAAATATTTTTTTCTCTCTCTTTACCCTCCCCCTTCTCAAATCTCATTTGCATCAAGTACGGTATATTAGCGGAGTATCAATCGCTCATTTTCTTCATGTAATGGTACATTCACTGTTTAAAAAAACCAGCTTGATTATTGGAGTTCGATCCGGGTTACACACACACACATGGCCACACATACACACACATAGCCTGGAGCTAGGGTAGCATTACGAAAGTAACAGGATCTTTTTGATCGCTTCCCATGCCCATTATTCCCCATTCGCCTGCTGCATAAAACTCCGGAGAGACGTCTAATATTTCAGCAGGGGCAGGGTTGGTTGGGTGTGTTTAGAA
>JYFJ02007476.1:0-15516 GCA_000934665.2 Catajapyx aquilonaris
TCAACCCCTTGGAGGAGGCTAGTTTGGGTCCTCTGGAATGCAGGGGTGTGGGGCTAGGGTAGGAGGGGAAGAAGAGAAAGTGCCTGTCCTGACAGGTTTTGAGTGGGGTTGGTGGGTGGTTGGGCTTTGTCAAGGAGGAGGACAAAGGGGCTTGGAGGGTGGGAGCCTGGGAGGCCATTTGATTGATCTGTTCTGTGCAGGGTAGGTAAAAGAGCAAGCTGGTCTGACTGTGTAGTTTTGTGCTCACCTGCAGATTGATTTCCACTGAAGCCTTTTGTTCTTGGGAAACTGGGACACAGTTGAGATCTTCAGGGTGACCCAAAAGGCTGGGGCGGAAGGTTTTCAATGAGGGTCCTGACTTTTGGGCCACCCTGCAGAACTGAGGAGTAACCAGGCAGGCCTTATTTTACCACTAAATGTTTGTGATCATCAGTTAATCAATAGTGGTGATTTGATGATTAATTTTGAGGATGCTATGGATTCTAAACTAGGGGAATTTGAGTAGTTTGAGTTGAAGTCTTTCTTGGGATCTGTATGGCATGTCACGTGTGTGACCCACTGCATTAAAAAGAGAGGTTTTCAGTGCTAAACTTTTCACTCGACACTTTACGGTTAGACAATTTTTTTTAAAGCTGGAAAGGATTACTTGATAAGTACAAATGGTGTTATATGACAAATGCTTGCATTAATAATTCAAATTCCATTGGCATTATCCATCCTTATAATCAAATTAAATTTATATTTCATAATGTGTTGACACTTCCGCTTTAATTTTACAACTCATTTTATGCATGTGTTATTTTACCATGGCATCTAACTCTGCCCCATGTTTACAGATTTTTAAAACACCGTCCACCTTGGCTTCAACCAACACCCTGAAGTCAACCTGGCATGGAGTTTCATCTAGGTCAGCTGTCGAGTCACCCTTCAATCTTCAGTTTATCATCGAGGATCCAGGCGCATTTGGTCAAGATTTCCATGAGATGGGATGAATCTCTGCCGCTGATTCGTGCTCAAATCAGGTAATTGTGGCCCAAGCGTATTTTACGTCTGGCACATTGGTTGGCACGCACAGTTGGTGGGCATTGGTGTATCCTACACAACGTAATCCTCGGGTACAGTGTGGGCAATGCTGCTGTTGCACCATGAAAAGCCCAAAACTCAATCAGACCACCACATTATTTTGGGCTGCTTTTTCACAGTTACATTGATCAATATTGACGTATTGTGCTAGTCTCAAAGAACTTTTAGTTGATAGTGATGAGTTTAGGTTTTCATTTCTGCCATCCATTTTAACAGGATTTGGGCAGTGCACCACCACGTATTGTTTCGATTAGGATAAGAAAGCTGCGAGTAACAGTTATTGTCTGTTCACTTAAGTGGCAAATTGAGCGATGTATGACAACCTGGGACCTTCAAATACTGTTCGAAGTGTGTACTGTAGTTTTTCACAAGTGCAGTAGAATGGAAACAATGTCATGATTTTGGTGTAATGTACAGTGCTGCACTAATTCGCTGTCGCTGAATGTTTTGTTTCCGTTGGCGACGGCACTGCGTTACCTGGCAACCCCGTCCGGCGAGTCAATTAAAACACCTGCACATGGAGAGTGCTTCGATTGTTGCCACTGTTTACAAATCGAGGGAGTGACGCGGACGACCCAGCGACGGGTCTCTTCTGCCGGCTTACACAGTATCTGCAGGGATACGCAGGAGAAAACGGGAAAATAATGATGTTAGAAGCAAACCACTTTGGGCAAATATTATCCCTGGACTCAAAGAAAGGTCTTCGTCCACAGCACATGAAATATATTCCACCCCTGAGGAGGGGGTGTCAATAATTAAGATCAAGGGCGTGCTAATTGAAAGTGCGTCAACTCGCGGATTCTTTGGGTTTTTGTGTCTTTTCCACGTACTTCGACACCTCTAAGACGAATGGAGACCATGCCCTGTATGACAGACACCACGTCAGTCCCGTAATTGGTCCCCAAAGACGTCATATCTCAAAATGGCTTCCGCTGTTCCGCATATAGGCCTACGCGTACCTGTCGTTCACGTCATATTCGCACCAGGAAGAGATACTCTCTAAAAAAAATAGAGTTAAAAAAACTCAAGTTGGGTTCTTTTTAACTCTTTTAACCTTGAAAGTGGTCATTACCAAAAATGAGTTATAATAACTCTTTCGCTGGAGTTAAAACAACTCTTTCAGTTCATTTCATCCTCCGAAAGAGTTATTCATTAACTCTTTCGGAGGATGAAATGAACTAAAAGAGTTGTTTGAACTCCAGCAAAGAGTTATTATAACTCATTTTTGGTAATGACCACTTTCAAGGTTTAAAAGAGTTAATTTAACTCTTATTTTTTTAGAGAGTACACGACTAACGCTTGTTGCAGGTGTTCATATTATTGTGTCCAACCCCTGTATGTGTCATGTTAGTCGTGTATCTCTTCCTGGTGCGAATATGACGTGAACGGCAGTTACTCGTAGGCCTATATGCGGAACAGCGGAAGCCATTTTGAGATATGACGTCTTTGGGGACAAATTACGCGACTGACGTGGTGTCTGACATACGGGGCATGGTCTCCATTCGTCTAAGAGGTGTCGAAGTACGCGGAAAAGACACAAAAACTGAAAGAATCCGTCAGTTGACAGCTTGACTCACTTTCAATTAGCACACCCCTGACCTTAATCATTGGCACCCCCTCCTCAGGGGTGGAATATTGTGTGTCGTGTGCTGTGGACGAAAACCTTTCTTTGAGTCCAGGGATAATATTTTCCCAACGTGGTTTGCTTCTAACATCATTATTTTCCTGGGTTCTCCTGCGTATCCCTGCCGATACGGTGTGGGCAGGAAAAAGAGACCCGTCGCTGGGTCGTTCGCGTCACTCACGCAATTTGTAAACAGTGGCAACAATCGAAGCACTCTCCATGTGCTGGTGTTTGAATTGGCCCGCCGGACGGGGTTGCCAGGTAACGCAGCGCCGCCGCCGACGGAAAAAAAAAACATTCAGTGACGGCTAATTTGTCCAGCACTGTACACATTGGCTGCAATCGTGACAGTTTTTCGCATAAATCTGGATTGATTGCTTTTAATTTCACTACAAGGATAGGGAGACCCCATTACATCTTGCTGCCTCCCATAACCACGTGGAGACGGTCAGGCTGCTGCTGAGGAAGGGCGCGCACTTGGAAGCCGCAAACAAATCCGGCCAGACCCCTCTCCATCTGGCGGCCTACCATGGTTTGAAGGTTGGAGAAGGGGGCCAAGTTGGAGGCCACCACTGCGGATGGGTGGACCCCTCTGCATGTGGCGGCCTATCGTGGCCACGAAGATGTAGTGGCCTTCCTGGTGGAAAAGGGGGCCGACATGGAGGCCACCACCACCACCAAACGCCAAAGACCACAAGATCTGGCTAGTAGAGATGACAGATCATGGAGATAGATGGAGGGTACAAGGAGACCGACAAGCAAGAGAGGAAGAGGATGAGGTAAGTTGTATGTTAAAGTTGAGGATTGAAGAAGCTGGAGTGCCATCATTGTGTCTGTGGCAACGATAGCGATAGACATCAGCAAAAGAAGGATGAGACCGGCACATGTCTAAATGATAACTCCTTTATAGTACAGTATTATAAGCTAACTAGGAAATAGTTTTGTTAAAAGATTTATCCATTTCATAAGTGCAGGATGTGGAAAATGTAGGATTTACGGTGCCTAACATTGCTTATTTCGTGGTTTTGGGAACTATTTTGCCTTTTTGCGACTTTTCATGCCTATTCAGCCATTTTTGGGTTGGTTTTTGAACTTTTTGAAGCAATTTCTGGACTTCATGGACCTATTTTTTCAGAGGCATGTTTGGTTTTTTTTGTGGAGTATTTTTTGTGCTCCTGAAAGGTCCAAAATCGTTCAGAAGTAATACGAATTTCCATGACGCGAATGCCAAGTAATTTTCAAAATGTTCCTCTGATTGTTCCAAACAGGAAAATTTAGAAAAATAATTGGTAACATATTGTGCAAGCGGATACTGGCTATAAGCGGTAAGAGTCCAGAGCTAGGGACACTTACTTGCGCTTCGTGTCTTATGCCCAAGTTTCGTGATTTCATGTCAGTTTATCGTTGTTATTTGATTTTTGCTGCTGTTATTTGCTGGGATGCTGGTTGGTGACCTTAAATTTATACTTAAGGCCAGGGCTGTTCAACTAGTTTATGACAAGGTCAAGTATTTACCTTTACTGGGCCATTGAAGGTCTGGAACAACCCCCCACCCCCGCTAAAGTTATTGATATTATATGGTACCGCATGGTTCATTTTTGAAAATAGAAACATGTGCAGCAATGGTAGAAGGCCCTATCAAGACAGGACATATAATTATTAAGACATTTTTCGCCCTTTACGATGTCCTGTACGGGCGCGTAGGCAGAGAATTTTTTGGAGGGGGGCCCATTTCATAAGCACAAGGTGAACAAGCCGTAAGTGGCGGAGAGCAAGCCTGCCGCAGGCGCAAATTTTTTAGGGGGGTTCCAGGTTACGCGAGCTTAGATGAATGTGAGAGATTTGAATGGTTGTGTATTAATGAAATTGCTAGCATTTCCCCCCCAAAAAAATCACGTATTAGTAATTTCTAATGCTATTTCAAACTGTCCTGTAGATCGTCGCTGTCCGGGCAAAATTGCGCCGCGGTCCACCTGTTGAATAGCCCTGCTTTAGGCCTATAAAATTATTCTAGCACGTCTTATTTTCTGTAACATTATCCTCCATACTCCCGAAAGTATAAATATTTTGTGCCTATTTGAGGTATTTTTGTGCCAAATTTGGATTTTTTTCGCGCTTACAAATCTGGACCCTACTCATTATGAATCTTTAGGACTAAATGGACTTCACCAAGCAGTAGCGATTATGTCATGGTGTAAATAACCCAAACCAGGATGTTCCGAGTAAGCAGATCTCTGTAGTCCTGGGAAATTTTGGTCAAGGCTCTTTATTTTTATTATGTAGTTTATTGTGCCCCTGTCAAGGTCCCCTATTTTTATATTTTTAATGACCTGGGAATAATTGGGCACCTGGATTGGGGTGTAAAAGGTAACAAAAAAATAACTACTTTCAGCAATATTAGTGATAACTAAAAGCAACCCTGATACTTGGAATACCCTGCACATGGGTAGTCCTTGTATGACTTATCATCGAGCTTATCATTTTAAAATCTTGTTTTGCTGGAAATTAACCCTGTCAGTGGGGAATCAAACCAAGGTGGACGAGATTATCTGAAGTGGGATGAACTGGGCCATGATGGTGTATATGAGAACCCAAACCCACTCAGGAGTTTGTGAACGTAATTTTTGAACTGTAATGCCAATGAATCAAGTGACGAGACAGAGCCCAAGGATGCTTTTTGAAGCCAGTGCGTGGAACTTTTTAAATGATGTTAAATAGAATGATCTAGGCCTCTAAGGGCATAGTTTGGGGAAATTGTCACAAATTTTTTATGCATTCATGCCCATTTAGCACATTATCCTTTTTTAATTCACTTTATAAAGGGGAACCAAGAAAATACGGATAGACTATTGTTTATCCGCACCTTAACAACACGGTCGGTGGTAGGCGGGCGGGCGGGCGGCCTCCCGACGGTTGGCAACGTTGCGTTGCAAACAATCGGGTGCCTATTGATGCTGCTGCATGGTTACATGGAACTGTGCTTTATTCTTCTTTTCCAGCTTTCGGGGATTCAATTCGGGATTTTGAGGTGATTAAGTGGATGGAATAGCTCTTTGTCTTGGTGTTGCTGTATGGTTTTTTGTTACCACAAAAGTACTGTACATTGTTGTGGCCTTGCCAGGCACGCCACGTCACCCGTGCGTGATATTTTTAGTTTTTGTGGAGCGACAGCGGAGCTGGGCGCTTATTGTGGGTTTCGGTATTCGCAACATTTACTGTCCGTCTTGTGGCGCCGCAGGCCAACGAATGTTATTGTGGCTTTTCCAAGCGCGAAGTACGCCTTCACACAGTCCGTTAAACCAACGAACTACATGACAGCAAGTTCCACCCGTCTCTCCCCACGACTCACTCAGCACGCCTTATGGTGTGACATCATGTCGTTCTCTGGGTTAACGGACTGCAGTAACCATCATGGTTTTCATATTCCCACCTCCTTAATTAATACTGTGGTCCTAGCACTCGTCCGAACGGTTCGCGTGGCAGGGGTGAGAAGATGCCCTTTGTTATGCTCTCCCGGCAACCGGTTGTTTGCGACGCGTAGCCAACATGTTTGGAGCACACGGCGCCGTGCCAATACCGACGCGTCGCTAGGTGCGGATAGACTTTCCGAAAATACTGCATGGATTAGGTGGGTTTTTTCAACATTTCAGCCCCCCTCCCCACCGCCAACACCCTATCACATTTTTATTAGGCCTATGTTTTGTAAATTTTAACTGAGCTGACTACTAGGTCAGAAAGTGAGTAGATTTATCCCAACCCCATGCAACTCTCACCCCTTTTTTATGGTGAAGTAGTTTAATTAGAGAGTGTCCTTCTTGGTGCTGGCATCGCGCAGTGTGGCGATCGGGGTACAGATCCACTCGGTGGATGCCTTCTGAACCAACCCGACCAGTCAATACTACAGCACCCTTTACCCCATTCCGCAGATTCGCTCACAGCCAGGTGAGTGAGTCTGGCAACCTATTCGCCCCAGTAGGCCCCAGTGAGCGATGCCAGCGCCAACTTCCAGGCTGTTGAAGACTCTTATGTTAAACTACTGTATCGTAGGAGTTGGGTGGGACTGAGATATCCACTGACATGGATCTCGGTTGACAACTGGCATGCAAGTCATTCCCGAGATCTGCGATGTGGTCATGTAAGACATGAACCTGTGGTGTGATGTGCATTGTTTGACTCTGGTGGGTGCATAGTTAATGCACCAAAGTGAAACAGTTCTGGTCAAAACTGCCACTTGCATTGTGTTTAGAATACACTGTACTCCTGATTATCTAGGATAATGGCTGCACGCGTGTTGCCGGATAATCGGAAAAGACGGATAATCGGAAAATGGTCCTATACAAACCGTCAAAGAAGCTATTCAGTTTTTAAATGAATGACAGTACATACTGTATTCTACTTTAAATTAGATTCAACCAAAATTAGAAAAAATTTTGTTGGTTTTTTCGTTTGTCTTCTGGGAAAATGGAGAAAAATGGATATTTTTTTGGACTGTTCTTTGTTTTAGCCATGCACTGATAATCCGCACCCGGATAATCGGGAGTACAGTCTATTTATTATCAGTGTTTATTGGGTAATGGCTTGACTCTACACTGACAGAATAATAATTTTCCCCATTTTCTCATTGACAGGTTGTGCAAGTACTGCATGTGCTGCCAAAGCCCCAGACAATGCTGCCATTATGCCAGCAAGCTTACCAACTGATGCTTGGGTTTGGCTGGACACACTCTTGAGCTTACTGCCATCAGGTCAAGAAACTGGATGCTGGAGGGTGGTTCCAGAACTGACATTGCCATATGTCAACTTAGAGAGTCAACGATCTTCGTCCTATGGTCAAGCTGCCTTCTAGAGTTCCACCTGAATGGACTAACTAACCTATTGATATACCTACCCTGCCTTGCTCCAGTGCCGTTCCCCTCTGCAAGCAGGTGCCTGCCAGGTTTCCATGCGATAACAATGTACAGTCCTTACTAACAACAAATGCTTGACAAAAAAGGAGATAGATCCTGAGAGCAACTAACATTTTGTAAATCCAATGGACTCGGTCTATCTTCTTGCCAAAGATTCCCGATATAGCATGTTGCTTTAGGCATGGTAGCCACGTTGAACTGGTAGTACTTGCCGCTTTGAGTTGTGTTTCCAATGTGTCAGAAAAAACTTAAAATCGATAATATCAGAGTTGACTTGAGCCCCCAAAAAATAAGAGAGAGAACAATACTGGAGGACTGAGAGAGGAGGGACTTGGAGGAGCACCATGATGATGGAGAGGCCTTTGGGAAGGAGGGAAGGGAAGGGCTTCAATCCCCCAACCATCAAGAGATCCCTTGCGGGATGCTGGCGGGGACAACGTGAGGGTGGCAGTTGGGAAGAAGACACAGGGGCCTAATCCACGCCTTCTCCTCGTTCAAAACTAGATGCAACACACACTGTTGCTGCCTGGAAGGCTCAAGTCTTCTCATGTACCATTAAATAACAAGATGTAATCAAAGTTGGCAAGCACATGAGACAAGCTGTTGCAGTATCTGCATTGGGGTCAGATATTTTCTTTGGCTACACATTGAGCGTGAAATTTCCTGCTTAGTCACAAAACTAGTATCAGTGGGAGGTCAGTGGCAGTGACTGACACGCCCTCTTGTCTTGGTTGACCAAGCAGACATGCAAGACAGCCCTAGTCCTGGCTGGTTTCCTGATGCCCTTTTGTGTTTGTTTCATCATTTAAGCATGGGTCAAGAACCACCCTAATTCCACATGCCAAATGTGGGTTCAACAGTTGTTCAACAGTTGTCCCACTTTTGCATATTCCAGTACCCAGACAGCCACAGTTAAATGATAGGTGGTGACAACGTCACCTAGAACCCAAATTTTGATTCCACCTTTTATTGGTTGAGGTGGCATATGTTTCAAAAACATGCATGGTCATAAACCAGATATTCGTGCATATACTGCAAGTTATTGACCTGGGTTTGAAAAATATTGTACTTGACTACTCGGATGATCGTATGAGGGGTCGAATTTTGAAGAACTTATCTTGGGCAGGGTACAGGATTTTCGACAGCAAATTCATGTGACTGTTATTTACATATCTTTTCCTCCGCACATGAGCAAGCTATTTGGCTCCCATACCTCAAGAGTGTTGCAATATTTTACCTTTGAGTTCTACCATTGTGTGGTAATTGTATAAGTACTTGTGGGACTGAGAAAGCTAAAAACGCTACTACAGAAATTCCATATTACACACAGCCTCTTTGCTGCGAACAATAATCACCTGTACACAAAAGAAGCCACACTAAGCTGCAGATTTAGACTGGTATAAATGACTGACTGTTACATGCTCATGCTCTTTAACCCTATGACTCCAGGCAGGGGTATTAGAATTTTTTCCTCCCGGCCATTAGGGGTGGGTTGCTTTTGCATTTTTTAGTTCATTCCTGGGCCATCTCTCAGGGGCCAATGTCATGTAGGTGGATAGAGCGTCACTGTAGGAAGATATTACAATATACATTGAAAAGCACTCAATGCACAGGTGGTCTCTGTAGGATTTAATTAAAAGTCGTAACTCGCATTCCATGAAAGAGATGGCGTGGCCTGCCGTCCATGTAATCCACTCATTTGCATCAACATATATTTTACACAATTACTACATCTTCCAATAAGCTACAATAAGCGCGCTTGTAATTAAACATTTCACCCATGTGTTACAGATTTTATAACACCCCACACCTGGCCGCTAGGTATTTTCACCTGCTAGGAGCCCGCCTATTGCGCAGCGGCTCCGCCCTCCTCAGCTCAAGGACAGAGGGTGTCTGCCTGCCTGCGCGAATTCAAACCAGTGTCCTTGGTGTCTGTGGATCAATTTATTTATTTTATCTGGATGTACTGCATATTTTTGAACGAAATTTGTGGTGTAATGCGAGGGAAGGAGTGTGAACTCTTTACTTAGCATCCAAGGTTACAGGACAAGTTTTACTGGGAAATTTGTACAAAAATGTGAAAACGCAAAATTTCCTCAACAAAAGGTGTTCATCATCATCATAGCTTTCATCTGGTCGGCGGGCAGCAACGGCCACTTGGGCGACCAACACAGCACAACACTTCAATATTATGTTTTGTGAAAGTCGGAGTTGATACACCAGGGGCTTTCACAGCGCTCTCTTGAGTCACTCTTCTCTGCCCAGTGATACCTTGAAGTTGCAGTAGAACTGCCTGCAGCAAGTTGACGAGACGGACCAGCTTTTGACACAATGAGTGGTGCGACCAGTTCAAGTTGGAATTTCTTTTGCGTAATTTTGGATATGCCTACATGTGATAATTCATACCACGGTAATCTTGTGTCAAGGACATTACAACTCGTGAAGCCAATCCGCCATGCTTTATTTTTCAGTATAAATATAAAAATTTAGTAGGGAACCCGTTTTTGAATCAGAGAGGGCCCAAGGGTTTTTTTTGGCATGTAAGTTACTGTGAAAAGCTGATCCTGGATTTTGTTCCGAGCATTTGTTCATCCACTGTGAGTTGTTGTGAGAGGTGGAAAATCTTGCTGCTGGTATTGCGCAGTCATAAACTGGACGAATTTTGAAGAGCTTATCATGAGCTGGATCGTCTATTGGCTTCATTTGGGTATTATCATGCAAGTGCAAGGTGTGCAAAATTAGCGAAAATCTGTCACGAGAAAGTACTTTACGGTAACAATCAATCGCGAACCACGAGTTTGTGCTCCAGTAGTCCCGCACTCTTGGTCGCCTGTCAACCCCCACGGCAATCACCAAACCAATAAATGCCGACATCCCTTCGTAGGTCACATCCGACCACGCGACCTCGTGGGATGGACCGGAAGTACGGTTCATGTCAATGGATGCAGCATATACTATGTTAGTTTGGCGCACCATGTCACGGATCACCGTGAGAAGAATAGCATAAAAATGGACAAGAATATGTTATGGGTGCCTGTACTCATAGCCAAGGCACTTCGTACCATTGCTGTTAGCCCCATGGGAGGCCCTGAAAATGGCAGGCTGGAATTGGGAATACTGAGATGAGGCGTATTGTGGAATGTCCAGGTGTCGTGAATCCAAACCACAGGTTGTTGGTTTGGCTGCAGGCAGTTATTCCACATTTTCCACAGGAAAGCAATATGCTTTTCTGTAATGTCTGGCTTTTCCAATAGCTGCTGTCAGTTGTCAAATGTTTATATAAATCCCAGTTTCTCGTAGCTGGTCTTTATTGCATTAAGCAAGCTTGGAGGATGGTTGCCCCATGCAGATCAAAGCACAGGTTGTGAAAAAGAGGCAGTAATAATAATAATATGTTCCATCATTGAATCAACCTGGACTTTTCCGGCTCCACTCTCTCCAGCTCCACTCTCTCCAGCACTCTTTGCAATTGCATCTTCATGCGATACGATGTTTCCAGGTGGTTCCAGAGTATTTTATATCTGATAATCGCACCTCAGTTTCTTCAACTATGTCCACGGTAGTGGAGTCGTGATCAATTCAGATCCAAGTATTAATTGGTTCCACACAAGGCTCCACTTGTTCATTACAATTATATGAATGTCTACTATGGGATGTGGAAGTCTCCATGGAATGTACTTTATGGATATGTTTGCACAGGAGATTGTTTTCTGTCCAGTCACACCTGTACTATGAACACCCAAGAGTGAATTTATATGGGAATTCTGAACCCAGAGGACATAATTAGACCACTCAATTTTCAACAGAACTGAAATGAAATTGTCCACCCTGCTGTTTCCCTTTTTCTCAAAATAATCATTCTTAAGCCTGCTGTGGAACTGGTCAGTTTGTTTTGCCACGAGAAAAATCTGGTCAGCAGATTGCCCACAGTTGTTGTCTGGGAAGGTAGTAACCCTTGAAGAATTTCGCAGATCCAGGGCAAGCAGCGTATTCTATCAAAAACAAGTCCAGCTGAGCTTTAGACTTGTGAACGTGGGAAATATAAAGAACATTGTCCAAATGTTTTGTCATTTTGGCCTGGTCACATTTGGGAATGCCATCAATGCATCTTTCCAGTTCCTTGCAACATGAAAGTGTAGTAAGTGGTAATAACGACCCTGCAGGTGCTGTGGCTGCTGCTGCCCGTGACAGTGTGATACGCCATCGGGTCACTTGTGAACTGCTGTTGATGTTGCGTGGTAGGGTTATTCAGATCTATATGACCGCCAGTGTCTGTTGATCTTGAGAGTTAGTTGGTTTGGTTTATTAGGAAGAAGCCAAGGAAACTGTGGCTGTCTGGCTATAGAAGATTTTATGATTACTGTCTCCATGGTGAGACCCATCTGACACAGTGAAGTTATACAAGTAAAATCCATAGGAATTGGTGCCATGAGTTGAATCAATTCATGGGACATGCTTCACACCCTTTTACACGGATTATCTCCACCTCCTGCTACAGGAGTTGTATCATATGAGCAGTTATGAGCAGAGTGATAGGTCAGGAGTAACGACCAGCCCCCGGGATATGCTCCCGGGGAACTGGCCTGGAGCATACGTGGGTGGTTGGTTAAGTAGTAAGGTGAGAACAATGCATGATGGGTACTCACGAAGGTGAAACAGGAGTTACGTATTTAACAGAATGCATGATGGTTAACAGACCTTCGCAGCTAACGGTATATACATAGATGGAGAAATAGGTCAACCTCGCCAATGCAACTGGCATTGGTAAATGGGGGAGGCAACAACAACTCGAAAAGAAAAAAGGGTGATGGAATGGGCCAACGACCCCCTGTCATTCAGGAAAGTCACAACTCCAACACACGTTCTATTTTGTTTTTTTATTAACCACTGATCTCGCAAATTATTACAGTAACGCTGATTTACAAAAAATATCAACAAGAATTGTTTGTAAAGCCGTACAGTATGTTGCACAGGAAATTACTTTCAGCACATTTATTGCATAACGAGACCGGTGTGAATATTACAGTGTATAATTTTAGAGCCCCCTCTCATAATCCTACTTACTACAATATGGGAGTACATTGTTTAACATAACGTTCTATAATTTTAGCACAATTTGACAAACATTACTAGGACAACTAATGCAGGTTTATCTGCCTATAATAGACCCATAAAGTATGCAGTGGAAATGGAGTGGATGGTCTCTGGGACATCCTGCTTTGTGAATATGGACAAGATATCGTATGTGATGGGGTGTGGTGTGACGAATGATGCTTAAGCCTTACTTCTCAAGGTGAAATTACTCTGGTTTCTCATAGATGTTTTGGCGGAAAGCAAATGAAACACTTTTTGCACTCTATACATACCATCTGCCAGACCATTCATCTTCATCACACATTCACTCTTCGTTGGCAGCATGTGCTACTCCCCATCCACCATTTGCCACAATCTCGACGGCGCCGGGGACGGCTGCATGAGCCGGCATGTCGGGCTGCAGGAAAAATAATCGGTGTCGTGAAAATTACTAATAGCTTCTGCCAAATGGGGTAAATTAATAATAATAATAATAATAAAATGTATGTAAACCCTCTACTCCGCGACAGCCCGCCGCCGCTTCCAACTTCTCTGGCTGTTGTCCAACTCTCTCTGTTCAGCCCTTATGGATGTGGCAACCTCGTCTCGTCCATTTGCCTCAGCCAGATCTTGTGGTCTTTGGCGTTTGGTGGTGGCCTCCATGTCGGCCCCCTTTTCCTCCAGGAAGGCCACCACATCTTCGTGGCCACGGTAGGCCGCCACATGCAGAGGGGTCCACCCATCCATGCATACTTTATGAGTGTGCCTTTATGTATGCGCCCTTCCAACTTCTCTGGCTGTTGTCCAACTCTCTCTGTTCAGCCCTTATGGATGTGGCAACCTCGTCTCGTCCATTTGCCTCAGCCAGATCTTGTAGTCTTTGGCGTTTGGTGGTGGCCTCCATGTCGGCCCCCTTTTCCACCAGGAAGGCCACCACATCGTGGCCACGGTAGGCCGCCACATGCAGAGGGGTCCACCCATCCGCAGTGGTGGCCTCCAACTTGGCCCCCTTCTCCAACATCAACCCTACCATGGCCTTCAAACCATGGTAGGCCGCCAGATGGAGAGGGGTCTGTCCGGATTTGTTTGCGGCTTCCAAGTGCGCGCCCTTCCTCAGCAGCAGCCTGACCGTCTCCACGTGGTTGTGGGAGGCCGCAAGGTGTAATGGGGTCTCCCTATCCTTGTTTTCCGCTCCCATGTTGGCATTTACCTTCAGCAGTTCGCGCACCATTTCCACGTGGTTGCAGTAGGCCGCCAAGTGGAGGGCCGTCTCCCCATCTTCGTTCTTGGCCTCCAGCTCCACCCCCTCCTTTAGCAATACCTGGGCCATTTCCACACATCCTGTTGTAACTGCCACATGAATGGCCTGGACGTCTAATAAAGGTTTGGCGGGGTACGGCGACCTCGTTACTTCGTTCCACACTTACCGGTACCTCTTCTACTATGTCTCTACTGAGGAAGGCGGGAAGATAGTGGGGTTGCAGGGCCGGTGTCCATCATCTTGCTTGCTTGCGACTACTACTCTCTACCACCAGGAAACACTTAGGCCGGTTTCACAGGAGCGGTTTTTGTGCGGTCCGGTCGCCGTCCGGTTATTTTCCGCAGCTCCGGAGGACCCTTTCACACGAGCGGATTTTGTGCGGTCGCCTTGTATGCGGCGAGAAAAATCCAGAGATGGACTTCCTGACGGCTGCATATGTGGCTACTGTCCTGGTGTTCCGCAGGAGGAAAAAGCCACGCAACAGAGAATGGTGGATGCATCCTCTCTGCTCGAGATCTGATGCTCTTCTGCCTGCTCCAACAAAACACATGTTACACAAAAACTCGTATGTGCACTCCCACAAAAGAAGTGGGGTAGAAAGGGGGGGGGGGGAGCGCACTGCTATGCGCCATACTGATGGGAACGGGATGGAAGGACGAAATATCAAATGGGGGAACCCTTACATCCGATGGCCCATGGCCACCTCGTCACAGGCCCTTCCACCATCCTCCAAGATGACCTCTTTTGGTGGTACATTTTGCAGTATAGAATTATTTCTTTCGAGCCTTACCTGATCGAAAGAAAGAGGTGTACAATAAGATACCCTTCTCGGCAAACATGACCCGCACACTCGAAATGACACTGTCAACTGCTGTCTTTGGTACCCTGTGGTAACCTTCAAGTTTACGGGCAAGACTCACTAGCCTGCCAATGTTGTCATTTGCCCACTGTCAATGTCATTTTCATTATTATTGCATACCACTTCTGCTGTGCGCCAGTGTTAAGCACCATCTCATACAAGAAAAGGTGCCCAGATAGTCCATTGATCCGCCTCATGCGCAAAACCAGCCCACCTGTAGCAACCAGGGTCACTGTTGTAGTCCAGTAACTTTAGACAAAAAGAGGGTGTTTCTGCGGGATAATTTAAACCCAAGGTTTTGTTTCACACGGAGCTTTGTTATGTCATTCTAAGTGAAACCTCAAAAGTCCCCGACATTCGGCTGTACGCGTCATGTGTTTTTGGCTCAAGAAATACATGAGTGACACTCGCCGCGGAATTGACTATAAACTGTAAACTACTGGTCCGATTTTGCTCGGATTGCTCTTAAAATGTTTACAAGGGAATGTGAAACGTGACTATGGGGTCATCATACCTCCTGCAGGTCAAGGTCACCGTGAAAACGCCGCGAGTGATAGCAGCGTATTCTATCAAAAACAAGTCCAGCTGAGCTTTAGACTTGTGAACGTGGGAAAATATAAAGAACATTGTCCAAATGTTTTGTCATTTTGGCCTGGTCACATTTGGGAATGCCATCAATGCATCTTTCCAGTTCCTTGCAACATGAAAG
>JYFJ02007477.1:0-15619 GCA_000934665.2 Catajapyx aquilonaris
GAAATACTAGAAGAAATGTCTTACAATCGCAGAAGTTGGTATTGGCCAGCTCTTCCCATGTATAAACATAGGCTCAACACCCCACCCCCTGCCCTCCATTTCCTAGCGCAAGAACTACCTTAAAGTACTCTTAACTTGCATAATTTACAATTTCCGGCTCGACCATTATATTCCCCATCCAAAGAAACTGCCAAGTATCAAAAATCTCGCCTATAGCACTAATGATAGCTTTCTCAGGGCTTTCATGAAGTGTCCCATTTTTGACCTTTTGACCCCTGTATCTCAAAAACACTTGAGATCGAGGATTTCTTTTCTAGCTGGTAAGGAACCCAAAAAATATTATTTGAACATGAAGTTCGTGTAGCACTTAGAGAGGTTCCCTTGTAAGTGCAGAGCAGCCCTGCTAGGTTCGCAGCAGGCTCTTGACCTGAGTCAACCTGAGAAGCACTATCGCTGCCACCCACCGCATTACCACTCCGTCAGCCCCCTGAATGCCAGTTTGCATAGAGCTGGGGTATGAGTGCCAGGGGCCTGGCACTGACTGTTTTACAGGTCATGGAAGTCTTTTGCTCTGTACAAGCTCTGCCAGAACTTTATACAGTAATACATGTTCCTTTATCCTCTAGGCATTGGATCCCATCAACCGCCCAACCTTCTGGCCTCACACACCTGAAGCTCAGGTTCAGCCCAAGCCGGACGCCCATTAAACCGTTCGGCAGTGGTATGTAGGGCAAAAGGTGTAGAGAAGAGTAGATGTCTTATGAATTGCAGGACTGTAATTTGCCCATTACTGTTATATTTTGCTTGAACCTGGCATGTTCATGCATTTTTGAGGTCAGAAGAAGAACCTTGTCATGATATTTTTACTTGACTGTACCTTGGCACAAAGGATTGTTGTCGTAGTGAACAGCAAGATATGATGTATTTCCATCTCAGATGATTAAAAAAATGCAGTAATAATGATGAACACTACAGCAGACCTTTTTACATGCCTTATTTTCGATTTCAGTCTGGAGGCTTTTTTGAAAATCAGCCACTTCTGACAGATAACTCTGTTTTTTGACGTGGATACGTCTTTAAAATCGGATCAGGAGGCATGCAGGCAAACTCTAGCATTACAGAAAAGCTTTAGTATATTATAACCGAGTATGCTATAACTGACGCTTTTCTGTAGCGCTTTTCTGCGATGCTAGAGTTTGCCTGCATGCCCCTAATCCAATTTTAAAGATGTATCCACGCATGCATGCCCCCGCCATTATAGTGGAGAAAAGTGAAACATAATGTCGGTTGAGCCCGCAAATGCTGCGGCTTGTGTCCCCGACACAACCTAATGTATTTTTTTCACATAGGTTTCCCTGTCAGATGACTGTGACCTTAACCCAGATATGCCGAGTGTCCCCTATAGGGGACACCTGCACAGATGTTACATTTTAATTTTTTGCGCAGGTTCCTCTGCTGCTAAAGAGCTGGCAGTAGTGACGGGGGCTTCAGTAGAGTCCCAGCTAACGATACATGTTCAAACCTGCTCAATATTGCTTCAGATTTTTAAGATACAGGTGTTTGAATTTTAACATAGGGAATAATGGCTGCACCTCCACGTTCCGAAGACGATTAGTAATTAATTCTCGAATGTTGATTAGCATTATGAGTTATTTTTTGTTTGTAATACTTAGAAAACTTATGAATGATGATGTCGATGTGGAAATATAGGAATATTTTTTACTTTCCTTGTCTGAGAGTAGTGGTGAAATCTGGCGTCCCTTCGGTGGAACACTAGAGGCAAATGCACCCACATTTGGACAAGTAAAGTATGTGTGTGGATTTTGTACGCTTTGTTGAACTGTATTTTAATGAATCCATACAATTAAAACGAGATTGCATGGCAATTGGTTAACATGGCAACAGGTGCTACAATCCTTGATTGTTGTTGAATGTTACTCAATTACAACCCCTTCTTTGCACGGCCTGTTTCCGTAGTAATGCGATCAACAACAATCAATCATTGGTGATATTATGAAACTATGGATATTGCTGAATGTCACTGTTGCCATGGTAATGTAATCAACAACTGTTATAGCCATACTAGGTTGCATTTTCCTAGCATCCCATAATTATAGGAAACGGCCATTTTCTCGCAAACAAGCAGTCAGAAAAATGTTTTATCTCACTTTTTGTGTTTCGGGAAGTAATATGAACTAATAGAAACAAAAAAATGTCAAAAATTCAACAAAAACTTTTCCAGGCATATCTGGGTTACGCGGCATATCAGTAGTTAGGTGGGTTGCCCCCCCCCCCCCCNCCCAATATATTTCAGCAAGACTTTCGTGAAAGCTATTTTGATAACTACACGAGAGGAATGAAAACATATCGGTAAAGGGGAAATGACAGAAGGGGAATTTTTGGGGTTCAAGGTCACACAAGTTTAGGTGAATGTAACTGACAAAGTACCCAGTGGAATCTTTCTATACTGTAAGCACATTGGATACAGGCAAGTAGACAAGTTGGCCCCTTCATTTTTCCAGCAGCTCCAAGAACAAGCATGTTACATATTTTACTTATTTCTCATGGCCTCACGGCCCCCCTGAAATCCTCTCACGCCCCCCAGGTTGGGAACCACTGCTTTAGTTACACAGTCGGCACACAGCACGTTTTCGAGATGTGCAGTGCATTGTTGTTTGCAAAGGTCATTTTGTGAGCTCCCCCAGGAACCCCAGTCTAGCCTCTAGTGGAAGTCCCCACCCAAGGTGAAGCTGGAGACGACCACAAACTCCGCACGAGATGAAAGGGGGGAATGCCTGGGCTTGGTATAGGGCCCGGGACCCTTCCGTCCATGGGCGCATACCTTACCGCAGCGCCACTCCGCCTCCCCCGAAAATGATGTAACATTTGCCACCTGTCTCCATTACTGCATCAATCAACAAAGGTCAAGGTCACTCGGCGCAACAGGGAACTATCCCACGCAACCAGTGACTGCCCAGCACCGGTACAATCGACACCGTCCGTTCGGTGCTTGCACCTTCATGCTCCACAGGGTACGACACCTTCTGTCCATTTCCTGCACACATTCACAGGCCGCCTTCGACCTTGAATCATCAAAGAAAAGTTTCGGTGCAGCGTGCACTGACAACCTATCTTCCCCTCCCTGTACCGGATGTACCGGTACCTCAGGGGTACGTACAATTGGTACGGCAACATGTGCACCAACTTGTGACGTAGTGATGCCAAATGTAGCATTGCAGTTTGCACTCTTGTGGGCGACTCCAGATAGGCATCATACCTTCTACCTGTAGCTGACTATGAGAGTATGTCACTGACAAGCGAGAGGGCACTCCAGATATTATTTGCATTGCTGGGAGACACCTCTTAAATGCAAGTATACATTCATTATGTAAATCAAAGACCGGATTGAGTATAGCAGAAAATGCAATGCAAATGTGTCTAACATGCCAGTATGGCTGGATACCAGAAAGGTACAGAAAAAAAGTATGTAGCCTATGTCTGTTCGAATTTACGAAATAGTGTGGTTTTATTTTATCAATCAGCGTTGTAGCCTAAAGTCGCTTGCTGGGGCTTTTCCACTACTGCACACTCCTTTTTCGTCGTTGCATCAGCAAACTCTGAAACATGGATGTTGTGGTGAGATGACATCGTTAATGAATACCTAAAGAGAAAATCTCACCAAATCCCTTTCAAGTGAAATTATTTCTGTCGTTTTTTTAAACCAAATTTAGAGCAACAAACATGAGTAGGCCTATATAGAATTAAATGTGAAAGGGAAATCGGAAGCTATGCAACATTATCAATGGTTAGTCTATCACAAGAAAACAGTGTGGTTGACTTAAATGGTAATGTTGACAATCATGTCATCATATGTTAGGCCCATAATAAAGGTAAATACAGGGTATGGTATTTAAAAAAATTAAAACGTGGCATATGGTTAAATACAAGGTGGTCGAAAAAGAATGCCCCGGTTCTAAAACCCCATAACTCGAAAACTTGTAGACATATCTAAATTATTTAATTTTTTAAATGCTGCAAAATGTCAAAAGTTTTGGTCTCACCTTAATTTGTTTCGATATGAGCTCCCATTTGTTGCTTGGCAGATTTAAAAATACTGTATTCGGTCTCATGCCAAGCCCTTTCAATCATATCTGGAGTTACCGTTGCAATCCTATCCCGTAGGTGCTGGATATCTAGGATCTTTACACCACACACATTGTTCTTGATGATGCACATAAAAAGTCCATGAGCCCTTGAAACCCGATTGACTTTTTTGTGGAGACTCTGCGAGGACCCGCGGGGTCGTCACAATACATGTATGCTGAAAAGATCCGGCATCTCCAGCATCTACTGGATTTGATTGCAACTGTAACGCCAGACATGCCTGAGCAGGTTAGGCACGACACTGATTACCGTATTTACATTTTCTTGAGCGACAAATGGGGCTCATATCAAAACAAACTATGCTGAGACCAAAACTTGAATGTCTACAAGTGTTCAAGTAATAGGGTTTTAGAATCTGGGCATTCTTTTTCGACCACCCTGTGTAATTTTTAAAGCCTTCCATGATGTTTCCTAATACAGTGCAATATTCCATATACAGTAGGCCTAATATTGTCTACTTGATTAGCCTCAGTGCTCTAACGTAAGACAAATGCCTCAATTTGGCTGGAAACTATGTTGAAAAAAGTAGACAGTTGAAGCTTTCAGGTGTAATAAAATATTCTGCGGGGTGCTTTGTGGTTTTTCTAATAAAAACACGGAACTTACTTTCTGGATATGCCTCAATAGAGTTTTATCAGTAACAGTTGTGATGAAGTCTGACCTTTTTTCTTATCAGGAATCTGACTGCTGTTCCACGGTTCCTCTTCTCCAGATGCAAAAATCACGTAGAAGGTATTGCAGAGGAGAAATATGAGGCCTGATATGTAAAATATAAGCTGCCATTGCATGAAGGTTTGCTGAAAAAAGCATTATGTTAATTGATGCCTGATAGTAATGAGCATGTAGGCTACCTAATCATTGACAGTCAACTTACCTGATTGTTGGTTAAGTATCCCACCAGGTAAGGTACTAGTATTCCTAGAGTGCTGGAAAGGCCATTCGCCAATCCAAAAATGAGTGGTGCGTAATTGGGAGTGACATCAATGTAATTGACTAAAAAAGCACTGACGGAGCATCCAAGAATGCCATTAGCCACCAACAAAAGTGGCACCGTAGCAGCTCGATTGCAACCAGTGTGTGAGGCAGCTGTGATGGCTAGAGTTGATCCACCAAGCGCTGACCAGATGAGGAAGTACATTTCAATAATGATGAGGATATGGCAAGGAAAGTGATAATACTGTATACATAGCTCAGTGTTATCACAGTAGTCTACACTCTATTAGCTAATAATTTAATACTGCACTACTGGACTGCTTTTGCAGTGACCGTAACAATGACTCGTTTAGATAACTGGGAAAAGAAGAGGAACATTGCTCTCCAGTAACAATCAGGATAGGCACTGTATACTCAACCTGTATCGTACATGGTGATATGCTGTAAGGCTGTGTACACAAACTTCTAAGCTAGATGAACTATAGTTTGAATAAGTCATTTACCTAACGTGTTGAAGAGTTTCCTTGTGGCTGTAGTGGTGAGGTGCTTTTTTTCTAACAGCCAATCAGCAAGCCAGCTAGAGAGCACAGCCACTCCGAAGTATATTGCATATGATAATGCTGTCCAGAAGCCAGCCTGTATTTTTTACAGACATGAATTCATTATTCACATGAACCAACTTCAAATATTATATAGACCAGGGGCAGGTGTGGCTCTTGCAACACATGTTCAAACTTGACAGCATATGTTATTCTTTTCTTCTCATGTGATGGAGGTGAATAGCAAATTGTAAATACGAATACAGACTCCACACGTCAGTCTGCTGGCGATGAGCCATAGTCATTAATGTTCGAGACTCTAGTGCAAGACATGATAAGTGTGAAACGTGCGTAATTAGGCAAGGTACTGTTATGATTAATACAGTATATTATTGAAAATTGCAGAGCCATCACTGGCATCACATGCTCTTAAAATCAATGGGTGATCAGAATTATTAACACTGATATACAGAAGTTAGTGAAGGAATATTGCAACATCATTTGGAGTATACCTCTTCCACGCCATAATGTAGCATGTTTTTGAAGTAGTTAGGAAGTTCCGTCATCATAATATTTTGACCCCAGCTGTAACCAAGCTGAGCTACCAGTATAGCCCAAATTGGAAGCGATGAAACTATCGCTTTCCATGGTATCGATTCTTCCTATACAAAAAGAAAGACAGGATCAGAAAAAGACATGCTCATATGGAGAGTGCAAACCTTGCCAAAGACATGCAATGGAGTATATGTATTGCTTACTCCAAGCCGTGCTCCAAGCAGTCTGGGCCTCATGCACTTAGTTTCCAATATTGCCGTTGCCATAACGTTTCTTGGAATAAACAATCCATAACTTCTCACGACCTTCACTGTCGAAGATGCTTCTATGGCAAGTCTTTGCCTTATAATAATCCATGATCAATTTGCTTATTCACCTTTGAATATTTCTGACCAATGCACGACTCCAAATAGCGCTTTTCAGCATCGTCGATCATGGGATGATCATGTGGGCAATCATGCAGGTAGAGGACACAAGCTCCCATGCATATTATACCAAAAATGCCTGACGCATAGAAGATGGAAGGCCATCCACCTAAGTAGCCAGCAGCAGCCAAGTGACCACTCCCCAACATGGCGACAATGATGCCAATGGTGTTTCCTGTAACCAGAAGTGATGGTCAGAAATTGTCAGATGTAACTTACTATTCATTCCTGCAGTGCAAACTCTTCCTCTCCCCTACATCCTCAAATGCATGGATAAAAACCAGCACCACATTAGGCTTTCTGCATGCTTATCGCACGGTTTTCTAAAAGTGTAGGTTCTATATTATAGGTTATAATGATAGAAATCTCACGCCTTTCCCCATGCCACTGCCTTTATGAAATGCAAAATGCAAGTGTTCAGGTGAAGCTAAACCAGAATTCGAAGTATTGCAACTTAGAGTTGTTTGCAAAATGGTGCTTATATGTTAATAGTTTTTGAGAGCTTCTTGCGAGATTTATTTTTGGCTGAGGTGATTGTAAATTGTTCAGTTCAGATGCTAAACTATGCTATTAAGAGATATTTTAATACTCCCCAATTCAATAGCATTTCTTTTGCTCGAAAAATCTGGAAAAAAGTGTGAAATACAAACTCAGGAGCTCTCTTGAAATAGTTTGATTGTGTGGGTACACTTGAAAACAGCGAGACATTATGAGCTTTGCGTGGAAATCCCACTTGCTATATTGGTAGGTGCCTACTACTAGTACTTATTCATCCTGAATAGTTCAACAAAAATGAGATGAGGCATCTCATTTGTTTTTAAAGCAAATACTAATAAAGTTGTAACATAGAAAAACATCGATGGATCTATATATACAAAAAGGCCTTGAAGATTTGCATGCATCCTCTAGGTACACTAAGTATGCAACAATTAAAGGTGAAGATTACCTTAGAGAAACCTACTTTAACTTTAATTCTCCTATCAGTATTTAATACGCGTCTGTTGGTAAACCTGAGAAGCAACTCCCAAAGGATCTGGTTTAATGATTTTAGGTTTATCTTCTCACCGAACGAGATTTGTACTCTTTGTAACATGTTTATGAATTTTGACCTGTTTCACATTTAGTTCGATTCATTACTCATTTTTCCGAAATGAGAGATTACCGCTATTCCTCAAAAACTTCCCGAAAATCCCACCCCAGAACATATTTTTAAAATATTTTTGTTAATATCCCTGAGTTCCGACTATACTTTTATACTTTACTACTACTTTTTACGTGTGAAAGTGCTAAATTGAAGTTATATGATATTACTTTGGATTTTGCTATGGGAGAGTCCCCTGCCCATTCGGCTTATTAAGGCCCAGGGTAAGGAAATACACCATTATTATTATTATTATTATTATTATTATTATTATTATTATTATTATTATTATTATTATTATTATTATTATTATTATTATTAACTGGCTGTTGGACTGGAAGGTCACAAGAGTGGTTGTTCCATCCCCAACATGGCTCAACACCGGAGACTCATTTTTACATAGATTTTACACAGTTTTATATGTTGTTTTTTTGTATATTTATATGTGTGTATTGTGCGTGTGTTTGTGTATCTGTATGTATTCATGTCATCCTTTTCATTATCATCCTATTCATTATATCCTCTGCGTGGCCTGACCAGTCACCAGAGGATTCATTATACTGGTCGTTCGAGATGGCCAGGTGGACTGTAAGGCCTACCTGGTCATCGCTGGTAACCCCATCTTGATGGGAATATGCCGTGAAATGTATGTATGTATTATTATTATTATTATTGTAACATAGAATAACCTAGCTTACCTGTGAGTGCGAAACCAACTAGTTTACTGCGTTCTAATGGAGGGATCCACTTTGCCATTATTGCATAACCGCAAGGCTGTATTACACCCTGCAAAAATATCACCATCAAGATCTGTCAAAACTGCTAGTACGTAGAAGGTACAACGATCTATGTCTCATATTATACTCTCCAAGAATATAAAATGATCCTTACTGCTCCAAATCCCTGCAGAATTCTTAGTAGCGCCAATGCAACAATGCCTCCAGTTCGCACCATGATGGTGGTAGACAAAGCAGCTACCGAAGCCACCATTAGACCCGCTACCATAAGCCGCTTAGCCCCAAAACGATCCACCAAAAGACCTCCAGGAGCTACTGTCACTACGTAGCCCCAGTAATATGCACCAAAAACTATCCCTTGGTCGTGCTCGCTCCATGAAAATTCCGCCCCCTGTAAAGAGGCCTTGGAATTAATTCACGTTGCCGGCAAATATATTATTATTATTATTATTATTATTATTATTATTATTATTATTATTATTATTATTATTATTATTATTATTATTATTATTATTATTACATGTACGTTACGGATGTCATCAATAGTTCTTTGCTCCAGAATGACATCAGGGCACTCCAAGGTAGCTGTGGAAGCGCCGAGTTCCAGTGGATGGCTGACCATAGCCACAATGGCGACCGATAAATTGGCTCTAAAAACATGCGCAGCTATTTCAGCAAGAAATATGAGAAGCGATGTCAAATGTCTGCATCCAAACCCTGAAAACCATCAAAATACGCGTTTTTAAAACTGGGGAGATGAAAAATTGAAAATAGCAAAGCTGACTCGTGTGAGGATATTGCAAAGTGAATATTGGAACAGGTTCGATACCTTTCTTTTTCCACAACATGATTGATTGCAAGTTATTTTGACAGCTGTCATCATGCTCTGTTGATGTTCCAAGGTTTCAATAGCTAATTCTTGGGGGTCTATTTTGTTCTGTAAACTAATAAGCTGTAACTTGAACTTACCTGCTCCTGGTGTGTCCAATATTCTGGATTTTTCACTAGGTTCGGCAAGAACTTTCATTTTCATTCTTGCCACTTAATACTTCAGTCACCGTACGTAGCGGAGTTCCTCTGCAGAAAACTATTTTCATTATTGTCACGGTACAGATAACAGTGTTTTGGATTCCAGTAGTAGGCTAGTTCCCAGCATAGCTCTGCTACAACAGGGATTGTCTTAACCACACTAGTACTTTGCAAAGTCAGCTTATAGTACAATAGAGCTCTGCGGAAGTGAGTCTGCAGCAGCGATCACAAATATATTATCGGGTCATTTCCTGTGTCGATACAGCCATGTGTGTGTCTGGGTGTGCGGCTGGGGAGGAAGAGGAAGGGGGAAGGGGAGGGGGGAAGGGATACGTCACTGGCCGACCCACATTTGTCACCCCAGTCAAAATTATTCATCTTATTCAGTATGGTACGAACACGTCAGGATAAATTGCATAATTATAATAACCTTGGAAATAACTTTCAGTCGCACTTGCTACACTAGGGACTTAAGGTACTTACCAATAAGCGTGTGTATCTCGATTGTACGTTTACATGTACTGTAACATAAAGCATACTGTGCAAGTGCACCCTTCCCAGAAGCATAAAAATTCAGGTGCGCCCGAGTGCGCCTTATAATACAGCGAATGAAAACGAGAGCCACGTGTATAGTTTATTCTCTCTATTTTGACTCATTCAGTCTGATTTATTCCACCAAGACTGTTTTACTGTACTGGCCTTATACTGTATATGAACATATGGAGCTGTCTATCACATATTATAATTTACGAGACTTATATCTCTAAAAAGGTGGTATAATAGTCAGGACGTTAAGGGACTAAACTGTGCATTTGGTGAAAAAAACATGAAATTTGGTACGAATGTCCCTGAGACCATACTCTTCAAATGAAGATTTGGCGCCACGCCAGTTTCTGCTCCGGAGGTCCGTAATTGCGGGTTGGCTACCTTGAAGCGAGTGAAAAGTCCTTTTCTGAGCGACTGCTTCTCAGGAGGATATGTGCCAATACTGCCAAAGAAAGGTTGCAGAGAAATATCTTTCCATCCTTAAAAAGTATAGAGTATACCTTTTCCACGTACAGTCCGTATTTTCGGAGCTACAGTGACTTGAACCGATAGTCATGGAATGAAGGGACGAAAAAAGGGTCAACCGTGCACTTGGTGATAAAAGCATGAAATTTGGTACGAATATTCCTGAGGCCATACTCTTCAAATCTATATATGGCGCCACGCCCGTTTTCGCCCCGGAGGCCCGTAATTGCGGGTTGGCTACCTTGAAGCCAGTGAAAAGTCCTTTTCTGAGCGAACTGCTTCTCAGGAGGATATGTGCCAATACTGCCAAAGAAAGGTTGCAGAGAAATATGTATTCTACACTACCGAAGCAGCAGGTTGGTGTAGTGGATATGGAGTCCGCCTGCTAATCGGGAGGTCCTAGGTTCGAGCCCCGGGGCCGGCAATCCTAAACGTGGTTTTCTGTGGTTTCCCACGGTCCCCCCAGGAGAATTCCGGGATTGCTTCCTAAATAATTAGGCCACAGACTATTCCTTCCGTCCCTATCATATCCCAAAAAGCAAAGTAAAAATGAAATCAAAGAGTTCCAGTCAAAACAAAATTGGGATGAACTCCCCCCCCCCCCCTAAAGAGCCGCCGGCTGATAACGGGGTATGAATTATTAATGTTTTTTTTTTTACCCCGTGCCAGGCGTCAAGGGCCTATTTGGGGGGTGGCAGACCACCATACAGTTTTCTCTTGTGTTTTTACTTCAATCACCGGTGCAAGGAATACTAGGAAATTGGGTAAGGGTAGGGGATTTTGGGGAGGGGACACATGTGCAGGTGCATTGTCCAGCGGTGGGCCAGGTGCAGTCCCCCAGGAGGTCAGGTTGCCAAGACGCCTCCTTAGGCGCGGGTCACGACCCAATGACGCAAGCGAAAGGTTTGCTCCCGGGTGGGGATTTGAACCCGGGACCTTTCGCATAGCAAGCCGAGATGTTACCATCTCGGCCACCGTGCCTCCCCCGAATTATTAATGATTAATTATTATATGTACCGTATTCTACAAAATGTATATTATTTATACTCCATCAAAATACAAGTTGGTCTCTAAAAATCGTCCGAAAAATAAGATTTCCGACGGTGCAGTCCGTTTTTCTCTCACCCGAACGGTAACCCCAGGGAGGGAGGTCAGATTCGTAAAATAATAGTCTCCCGCTCAGCGAGTGGCGACGCCTGGTGGCAAGAAAACCCCTTCTGGCGGCCAGACGGAGAAGCACACGCCGGGATGGGGCTTAAACGCTATTTTCTAGCAGCTACAAGTAACTGCTAATGACACGTCCCTCTCCTAGGCCAGTGCGTGCTACACGTAATTGTTTAACAACAAAATGACTAATGCTGTAGCCTGGCATGCACCAATAGTGATTCAAATTGGAATAAGTCATTGAAACAGATCCATTAGCAGTCTTCTGGGCCCTAACACATATTAACTGCTACTATCAAACGCGTCGCGGTTATTCCATGACGGTGCCGTCCAGTGAATCTGTTCCGGGACCTAATATCATGGGAAAAGAGAGTGCGCGACCTGATACGGAGGCTAACGAGGTAGTCAGAAGCTCCAACAGTGCGGAGAAGGCATCACTAATAGCTCGGACGGGGGGAAACAGTGGGATATGCGAAGCACCCTGAATTCGAGCCAGGGTTGTGAACCGAACCGAACCCTTGCTCCGTGAACCCGATAACATCAAACCCGCTCCGGAGCAGTAGAGTCGGAGTCCGGAGCGAGCGTCGGAACGGGGTACGGGTTCAAGCCGGTTCAGGGGGGAAGAGTGGAGCGAAGGTCGGAGCGGGTTCGGAGCGAACTGCTCCGGAGTTTAACACGGTTCAGGAGCGGGTTCCGGAGCGGGTTCGGAGCGGTTCAAAGCTTGGTTAGGTACAACATACCAACCCAACAGGGGGAAAGGCAGTAAAACCGATGGATTTACTCCAGAGTATGCATCATGTTTTCATGGTGGGAGAATGACATTTCCAAGCACCCGCGATACAGGGTGTACCGCAAATGTCACATTCTCATGTCACACGCATTTTGGTATGTTACAATATGTCATAGGCTACGCATTTTTGTATGCCACAATATCTCATACCCATTTTTTTGATGTGACATTCTCATGTAATACGCATTTTTGTGTGCTACAATGGCATACGCATTTTTGTATACTACAATATCTCATACCCATTTATTGGATGTCACATTCTCATGTCACATGCATTTTATGTATGTTACAATAATATGATATTGTAACATACAAAAAATGCGTATGACAAGAAAATGTGACATACAAAAAATGGGCAGGCCTACGAGATATTGTGACATACAACAAAATAATGCATATGACATGAGAATGTGATATTCAAAAATGCGTATGACATGAGAATGTGACATTTGCGGTACACCATGTATCGCGGGTGCTTGGAAATGTCATTCTCCCACCATGAAAACATGATGCATACGCTGGAGTAAATCCATCGGTTTTACTGCCTTTCCCCCTGTTGGGTTGGTATGGTTGGTATGGTTTCAGGTCGTCGGCATACGCTTGCCGACGAACCCTACCTGTCTTCCACTTCCATCAAGCCAGTGCAAACCTCATTGCATTTGTCCCACACCAGGTGCATGATCCTTACAGTACTTGCAGACAACAGGATAACAACGGGGTGCGACGAGTAACTGAAACACAAGGATTGAACAGTCGAAACAGTTGAACCAAAACTTGGCAACACTGCCCGGCCCGCTTGGATTTAGTATACGATCCACACCTGTATATTATAATACTGTGACTTAGATGATGAGTCACAATGGACAAGGTCCCACCTAGCCAATTATATATTGTAGTGGCCCTGTTGGCCACATTGTGTTATTATTGTTGCGTAGCAACAAGAATAGTGTTCAGTCTAGAATAAAAGGTTAGAGAGAACTGACGTGTTCTGGAAGTCGGGCACTGCCTCGTCTGGCCATGGTCCCTGCTGGTGGCAAGGGGTCCACTACAATATTATATATAATAAGAGTACGCTTCTGCTCACCCTTCACGCGGATGTGGAGACTTGACACGTCCACTCCTTGAACCATGGCTTGATCGAACAGAACTTCCTGACATTTCTGGAGGAAGGAGGGTCGACTGTTGTTGATGTACTCCTCTAGGTCATGCGGGAAGCGTCTGTGGACACTCCTGATGGCTTCGGCTATGGTAGCGACTAGGTGGAACAGACTAGCGGTCTCCAGCGACTCGGGTTGGAGGTAAACAGGCATGGCTGCAACACAACAAAAGCCTCGACATTATTTTGACCCTCTTAATGCGTCACGAACACTGCTCACCTGAGTATGCTGAAAGGTTATTCTGGTATAGAGATGGATGTGATGAGATATGTTATGATTGCATCACTTCATAGTCCAAAACGATTTGGGTGATTAATTTGGAGGGAATTACTGTCTGGTTCTTCCGGAGTTTTAAATATGAGTTCGTGTACATTGCTCGTATCTATAGAAATTTAATTAACAACAATGGCCAGGGGCACCAGTACGACAGGGGACATCGCCTCTTATACGTAGTATATGCTGCCTGATCTGTCGATGTCCCGTGTCGTACTGGCGCCCCTGGCCATTGTTGTTAATTAAATTTCTATAGATACGAGCAATGTACACGAACTCATATTTAAAACTCCGGAAGAACCCGACAGTAATTCCCTCCAAATTAATCACCCAAGTCGTTTTGGACTCTAAAGTGATGCAATCATAACATATCTTATCACATCCATCTCTATACCAGAATAACCTTTCAGCATACTCAGGTGAGCAGTGTTCGTGACGCATTAAGATGGTCAAAATGATGTCGAGGCTTTTGTTGTGTTGCAGCCATGCCTGTTTACCTCCAACCCGAGTCGCTGGAGACCGCTAGTCTGTTCCACCTAGTCGCTACCATAGCCGAAGCCATCAGGAGTGTCCACAGACGCTTCCCGCATGACCTAGAGGAGTACATCAACAACAGTCGACCCTCCTTCCTCCAGAAATGTCAGGAAGTTCTGTTCGATCAAGCCATGGTTCAAGGAGTGGACGTGTCAAGTCTCCACATCCGCGTGAAGGGTGAGCAGAAGCGTAATCTTAGGTAATTGGGGAGTTTAGGTCGGCGCGAAATACAGCTCTGTTGTGATACTTTATTGAAAAACGAGTGTGCAGGGACCTAGTACTGACGCAGAGGAGTGCGGCAATTGCAATTTCAGCGCAAAAAACCGCTTAGAACAGAAGTTACAGGAATAATAACATTACGTGTTGTACTTACATTACATGTTCCGATTTCGCCTGGCGGCGGTCAAGTTTGTTTACTTACAGCGATACCAATAGTCACACCGTAGGTCACACTAATCGATACTCTTGCCCTATAGCCATAAGACACTGTATACGTATGTCACGTACCTTACTGCGTGTTAGGCGGGTACAAGGTGGCAGCTGCTTCCAGAAAATAGTGCATCCTTTCCCGGTGGTCAGGATAGGCCCTTTTAAACATAAATTCTGCTAAATATCCAGCATAGTGGTGTTTCCTTCTGCCATACCTGCGTTTTAAGATGTAAAGTTGACGTAAGGGTTAATGGTGACCAATGAGTACAAATAATATACTGGCTGCAGGTCAACTAGCTGTCGGACTATTGGCTGCAGGTTCATTTAGGCCGCCGTGACATTTGACTGATGCCGATCATTTGGTTTCCCGTGACATTTTCGTAATGGAAAATTTATTGAACACGAGGGCATAATAATAATTACTGATACGTATATTAGCGTCAGGTTGAAGGTTGGCAAAGCCACAATAACGTTCGTTGGCCTGCGGCGCCACAAGACGGACAGTAAATGTTGCGGATACAGAAGCCCACAATAAGCGCCCAGCTCCGCTATCGCTCCGCATTAACTAAAAATATCACGCACGGGCGACGTACCGTGCCTGGCAGGGCCACAAGACGGACAGTATTGTTGCGGTCACCCCAAAGCCATACAGATGACACCAACACAACGGGAACAGTCTTTTTCGTTATTAGCCTACGCCAAGTTGCATCTATGTTAACGGAAAAGGCTGTGCTGTAT
>JYFJ02007478.1:0-15502 GCA_000934665.2 Catajapyx aquilonaris
ATACCTTAGTCTTATCTACGTTAATCCTCATACCCCTCTTTTCACAAACATTATCTAACTTGCCTAGGATCAACTGTAAATCAGCCTCACTCTCCGCCAATACAATATTCCAATATTCCAATATTCCAATATTCCAATATTCCAATTTTACACACTTCCAACAATTCACAATATTACAAAATTATATCACACAATTGGAGTTTCTTCACTAGTAACACAAAAAATTTGAAGAGCTTGCAGGATTTCCACAAATAGAGTAAATAGCTTATCAGAGGGTACTCTTTGAAAAACTACAATACCATGTCGAGCCGCCTGAGAGAAATGGCATTCAAACATCATATTATGATAAAGTGATCCATAGCCTACACCCAGACATTACACAGTGAGCAATATACTCCTCATCCATTATTCGCAAATTATAACCTTTAATCCAAAGTTTCTTTTGACTTATTTCTTAATTTGGCTAATAGACGAACCAGTCGCAGCGGAATGCTTTTATGTAGGTGCTCCTCCTGTAAAAACCCATTTGAAATATCACGATAGCGCGTATAATGATGTGTATTAACCAACAGTATAAAACATTTTAAAAACCCTTGATGGTTGGACCATCAAAATTTAAAATATTACCAACCCAATCCACATAAGAGAAGTGACACCGAAGCAGTAGTGGTGTAGTGGATATGGTGTCCGACTGCTAATCGGGAGGTCCTGGGTTCGAGTCCCGGAGGCCGGCGGTCCTGACCTTGGTTTTCTGTGGTTTTCCAAGGTCACTCCAGGGAAATCCCGGGATCGTACCGTTATATAGGCCACAGCCGCTTCCTTCCTTTCCCTGGAGGAGGCGCGGTGTCGGTGGCGGGCTTCCGGTCGCGCCTAGGGGGGTGTCTAAGCTTGGCCCCCTGAGGGACTGCACACGGCCCCCACCACAGGACAATGCACTGCACCTTTGTTCCTCCCTCCCTATCCCTTCCCTGTCCCTGCACCGGTGAGATTGTAAAAAAAAGTTAGAAAAATGGAGGAGATCTCCTCCCCCTGCATTGGCCAATTGGTCTCAAGGGGGATCCCAAATAAATAAATAAATAAATAAATAAATAAATAAGAGAAGTGACAAAAAATCCCACTCATAAGCAGTGCTTCCTTCTTTTCTGAGTTTGGCCACATGATGGCAGCAAAAACAAGGGGAACGAGTGTCAATGAGTTACTTCTGATGGCACTCTGAAATTGAGCAAGGTCCATAAATAAATTGATGTTTTGGCTCTAAACATGTGGTTGGCTCAAAAGTGATCACAGTAGCTTTTGAGTTTTCCAGATAATGCCATTTTATCACAATTTGGCAGGGGTGCAGTTAATATGATAAAATTGAAATGCAGGTGTCCCATTTGCCCGAAGTGGCATATTCAAAGGTCTGAGACATCACTAAAATAATGGAAAGTAAAATACACTGTACTGTCGGTTATCCGGGTGTGGATTATCCTTGCATGGCTAAAAAAATAAAGACTGAAAATATGTTAATTTTTCTTGCAAACAAACAAACAGACTTTTTCCACAATACGAGGGCGCGTCAATAAAGAATGAGAATGTTTTTTTTACACATCACGTTGTGGATATACGGTGGCGAAACAATTTTTTGGGGGGAACATTAGGTCTTGTGGGATTGGCTAAAAATTTGTGAGCTTGTCTGACAGCATTGAGCCAAAGACGCATGCAAGGTGGGAATTGGCCTACCTAAAATGGAATAAGTTCGGGATGAGCAGTACGCTTCAGCGAGGCCTGCCTGAATACCATTATTACAGGTGTTTGGAGTTGGCTTCACCACTGCAATCCCAAATACAAACAGGCGAGCTCAGTCTGAATATCACCCAGTTCTTTGATGCTGAAGAAGACCAAGGTTGTTCGGTCAGCAGTTTTTGAGAAATTATCATTTTATGGTAGCAGGGATTTTCCTTCAATGTATATGTAACACTGATTGACAAAATTGCACTTTTTCTGGCACATGTACATTATGATGCGATTCTTATAGTACTGTGTGCCCGAATGCAAATCTGTTAACCATTTGACTCTATCAACTATAGTTTTTGAGTAATTGGCATTTTTACTGTAAAAAGTACTTCATTTGTATCATTGATCAACAAAATTAAAATATTTCCAGCACATGTACATAAATGTGTGATTCTTCTTGTATTCTTTGTGCTGATTTCAAATATGTTAACCGATATTTTCTATCACCTACAGTTATTGAGTAATTGGCATTTTTACGGTTTCAAAAAACCTCTGTTAATGTAGGCTAGAGTCATACACTTTGAAATAAAATTCTGCATAAGTAAGGACTTATAGGGCTTAGTATGGGATTAATTTGGATTAGTTATGATGCCCCCATTGTAGATATACCAAAATCTTCATATGGAGTCATCTTTACAAAAAATATGCATAAGGTGACAATGAGCAATGTACAGTAAGTCTAGAAAACAAGGTATATGCTTGTTAGAAGAAAATGGATGCTGATATTAAAATGCTGACTTCATATTCACAATCAGTGCCTAATACATGGGACACTCCAAAAATGGTGCCTTAAGGGGGCACTACAGTCATCGACCTTCAAAAATTCGCATTTGTTATTTTTGAAAAAAATCAAGCGTCTTTCCCTGCGTCAAACGCGGCAAACCGCGCCCCGAAATTCAAAAAATTGGCGCCACAGGAGCTGACGCCTGGCAACCTTGCCTGGCAAGGCCCCATCCTCTCCCCACCTACCCGCTGGCATGAGCGCCATCAGGTGCTGCTCCCGCGCGGACGAGGAGGCACTACGCCGGTCCTACTGACCACAGCGCGTCTGTGTCACACTAACGTATTTTTTGAATCGCATTATCGCTCTGTTACGTTACCTTACTTTTAACTTTAAAAGAGTTTTTCTCAGTTTGCCGGATTAGGACACTGTCGACATCGCCCAGGCCACAAAAATTTAGCTACGACTTCCCACTTCACCAGATTTACCATCAAACATGGCGCTATCATTCGGCCCAAAAGAATTAGCCTGCTCAAATTACTTCTATTTTTATTTTCATTAAATGTTTTCTCAAAACTGCGTAATTTGGTAGTTATCGTCAAAAAAATACTAAAACAATTTCAAAAATTATAATTTCGGGTCAAATAAAAACTACATGCTCAAAGAAGCCTGAGGTCCAATCTGACGGTTGTAGGTTGACCCCAGCATCCTAAATCGTGTCGACAGTGGCGTGACAACATGCGGCCCTGGAGGCCCTTGGACACACGAACGTGATTATAGGCGCTAGTGCAAATACCACGTGACCGTTTTGGTGGGAGGGGGGGGGGGGGGGTCGGCGACAGTTCACGTGGTATCTCTGAACACGGTGAATGGGCACCTTTGGGAGCTTTTACAGATGCACATGGGTTCCAAATAACCTAAAATTCGAAATCAGCAACTTCTTGTCTCTAATGGGTTTTTTTTTGCGATTTTTTTACAAAATCCTTGATTTTGACTGTAGGGCCTCCTTAAACAAAACCCAATGTTGCCAAAAAATTAATGATATTGAGCTATGCAAAATAGGCCTATTCTTGGTAGAGTAAGGCCTGTTACTAGAAAATGGATGCCAATATTGAAATTCTGACTTCATATTTGGAATCAGCACATACTAATACATAATAAAAGGTGAAAATGGTGCAATTAACAAAATCATTGTTGACCATATGTTGAGTCATATTGAGCAATGGGCAGTATACATTCTGCAAAATAAGGTGCGGCTGTTACAAAATAATGGAGGGTGATGGACACTTTCCGACATCATATTCGGAATCAGCGCGTGTGAATGCATTAGAAACAGCTAAAATTGTTCATGTGCCAATAACCTTGTTGACTAGTGAGACCTATGAATAGCTCATTTTATGGTACCTAGGACCCTTTTCTAATTATCTGTGTTTTCCGATTATCCGGCGACATCCATGCAGCCATTAGCCTGGATAATTGAGAGTACAGTGTTATACAAACTAGCCCTATGCATGAAATTAGAACATACCCAGACAATCTTCATCATGGCTTGACCTTTCCAAGTTGTTATCCACTTCTGAGGAGAGAGACGTACCAGATGAATGTCTCTGAGAGCTCTCCCTACTGGTGACCATGACACTCTTCAATCTCATGGGCTCTGTAGCCCTTGTTCGGTACTTTTCCATCAGCTTTTCCCTCAGCTCTTTCTCCTTGTCACTGTTATCCCTCTTAGAGTATTCTTCCCGTTTTGTTTCAGGCTCCCTCAGTTGCATCATTTTCTCATTCTTCCACTCAGTCTTAACTTGTTCAAATATGCAGTCCATTAATCGAATGCATTCTAGTTTGCGTTGAGCTATTAGCAGCTTTCGCTCTTCATTAGCTATTTTCTGTGACATCTTCCTCTCTTCATCCTCTTCCTTTGCCTTCCGCATCAGCTCCTCCTCTTCCGCTTCCTTTTTACGCCTCTTGTATTTCTTTTTTGTTTCTTTCCCACTCAAATCCCACTGGCTTTCCTCACATAGGTTTGCTATTGTTTCTGCAGAAAGCTTCTCCACCAGTAGCCTGTTGGAACAAGAATTTCATCAGAAAGTGTAATTTACCAAATGAATCAACAGGGTGAGCCAATGATCTGGCATCATGAAATCATCCCTAAAAAGTTTGGTTTCCATAATATGTGACATTTTCAGATCACTGGTGCATCCAGTTGGTGTACAGTTGGTTAAAAAAAGTAGTATCTTTCCCCACCAGAGCAAAAAATTTTGTCGGCATTTTTGGCATACATAGGTGTATGGGTAGCAACTCCTGTCACCAAATATGGTTGCTCTTACGCAAATACATCACTAATTGTTGGGGTCTAAATACTTGGACGCAGCTTGGAAGTATGTGACTGATCATATGACCGATGAAATGCCACACGTTTTCCTGGATGCATTTTCGAGAAAATGAAATTCCATAGGCGCATTCTACTCACATTCCTCTTTCTTTTGATGTATGTGTTGATTGGGTTTTGACCACTTCCAACAACCGCAAAAAAACTATCCAAAAAAGGCCCCATTTCCACATTTCCGCGATTTTTTCCCTCCCCACTATATTTCGCAATTTGACTGAAACTTGATATGCAGTGTTATGGCATAGGTGTGTACAGCTGTGATATTTTTCAGCAAAATCCGAGATGGTCTAGCAACATTTAGCCCCACTCTTGATTGGGAAAAACCCCTATACTTGAGGATTTTGGTTCTTTGACTACCCCGACGTCAAAAACAAATCGAAGACAAAATGAATGGTCATTATGAGTTACAAGTGACCTAAGGAACATGGAAATAGAAATGAATTTCTATGGACAGAAAAAAAGTTGATTTTTGTTGCCTAGAGTGTACTTCATCATATTGCTCAAAGAGATAAGACAATTCTGAAATTCACTGGGGCGATTGAAAAGCTTCCAAAATCAGCTGCTAGGGTCTTCTGATCGAACTTACATAATGGTATAGCAGATCTTTCAAAGGATGGCGACAGTTGGCAGTGGACTCAGCGGGGGTTGTTTTGGAGGTCACAGAAAAGGTTAGGGCACAGATCGATCCTCAAATGGCACGACGGGTGCTAATACAGACTGGATGGGTGAAGCAGGGTTGGGTTGGCTAGAGGGGGTTGAACTACAACATGCTCCTATCAACAGATGGGTTTGCTGCAAGTGGTAATGAAAAGGTAATATTTGTCTTTTAATGCAAAAGAAGGTGTTAATGAAATATTCAAAAAATAGATGTGGTTATGCTGTGTCACAAAAAAAAAAACTTTTCCTTGCTGGTCTATAATAAATTATTTGATGATTTTCATGCAATTAATTTCATCATACATTCTGACCAAAATGACAATAAGGTTTTACTGCCGATAGCATGGGGTGCCAATATGCATAATTTGGTTGCAATGCATTACATATGTACAGTAAAACCTTGATATAACACTCTTCAAGGGACTGCCCAAAAGTAGCGTTACCAATGGGATAGCATGATATGCTGGAAAATTTACCTTATGGAAATGATCAAGGGACAGGAAAAAAGGTGCGTCAAAAGAGGGAAAGTGTTATATCGAGGTTTAACGATGTTAGTAAAATATGCAGGATGGTCCACTTTTGAAGGAATTAGAAACAGCGATGGGCACCTTAATTTAAAATGAATTGAAATTGTACATTTTATCATAACACTAATACGCAAGGTTTTGTTGTTTTGAAATGGAAATGTCTATCTGAACGGATTTTCTCTGCAGATTACGAAAATGACATTGAGAATCTCCTACTATGTTTCGATTTTCAGGGTGTGTCATAAATTCACGTGGGTACGTCCACATGTCCAGCGCGTGACGTAGATGGAGTTGACCTACAGCAACGTCCTTACACCACATTGTTGTGACACTCATCCTTGTTACGACCACCAAGTTTCATTCCCATTGCATCACTCCACTGGGAGTTATGCACCTCAGAAGGTGTAAAAGTGTGAGTCAGAGGTGCATATCGGTGAACTTGCGGGCATCAATAAAATCAGAATTATGTAATTAATCGAGATAACATTAATTGTGATATTGTGCGATGAGTAGGTGGCGATGCTCTATCATACGCCATCATCAAATAAAAGTGCAGATGGATCAGGAGCGTTTGGAAGAGACCCCCACCCATCCACAAAATGTGTAGTGTTGCATACTTTGCACCTTCCCGATAAATTGCCCTTTGTGCGTGGGTGGGGGTCCCTTCCAAACACTCCTGATACATCTTGAATTGTCATGCACATTATTTGATGATGGCATATGATTGAGCATCGCCACCTACTCATCGTACAATATCACAATTAATGTTATCTCGATTAATTACATAATTATGATTTTATTTGATACCCGCAAATTCACCGATATTCACCTCCGACCCACATTTTTACACCTTCTGAAATGCATAACTCCCACTGGAATGATGCAATCGGAATGAAACTTTGGTGGTTGTAACAAGGATGCGTGTCACAACAATGTGGTGTAAGGACGTTGCTGTAGGTCAACTCTATCCACGTCATGCGCTGGACATGTGGACATACCCACGTGAATTTATGACACACCCTGTAACTCGAAAACTGGACGTAGTAGGAGATTTTCAATGTCATTTTCGTAATCTGCAGAGAAAATCCGTTCGGATACACATGTTTATTTCAAAACAACAGAAAAAAAGTCACAAAATGCAGATCAGTGTAATTATTGAAAACTCACATTGGCACCATTTAATAGGGCTGGCTCACCGAAAGTTCGGCCGGCAGGTGGCATTAGTGGGCGAAAGGTTATTGTTTTTCTCTCTCTACGGGCCACATGCACGGGTCGAGAGTGGAGGGTTGCCTCTAAAAATTCATTCCGGCCAAACTGGGAGTCGTCCTGGTGTGACAGTGCCCCCATCATCGAGAGGAAATTCCGAGGATTCTGTCAATGTCCATATAAGCCGTAAATACTGGGCGGTTATTTTACTTGAGAATTTAATATCGAATATGAGGGGAAGAAGAAAAGGATAAAATTCCCCCGTAAATTAACCCGTTGTTATTTACGGCCGATATGGCCTTCGACGGAAATGTCGGAATCTCCCCTCGACGACCTGGGCACTGTCACACTCGTGCGACCGCCAGTTTGGCCGGAATGAATTTTCAGAGACAACCCTGCACTCCCGACCCGTTGGGTTACAGCCCGCCAGATTCTCACCCTCCCAGACGCTATATGTCCCACTTTTTACCCTCATATTCGCTATTAAATTCTCCAGTAAAATAAACCGTGGTTATTTATGGCCGATATGGACCTCGACAACGGGGGCACTGTCAAACCAGGACGACCCCTAGATTGGCCGCAATGAATTTTCAGAGGTAACCCTGCGAGTGAACCCCACTCCTCCTTGAGCCCGCGAGACGGGACAATACCAGTATTCACTCCTGATGATACTGAACTATAACCTTTCGCCCACTAGCGCCGCCCTACCGGTTAGTGCCTGAGCAAGCCCTATTCCATTCGCTTTAATTCCATGTAATAATAATAATAATATGTTTATTCCCACTGCGCCCGAAGGCATTTAATTCCATGTATGGGCTGTGTAGACCAAGACTTCAGTGGTTGTTTAGCTGTTACCATATGTTATTCCCTCTCCAGATTAAGAGATTCAAGGATGGCCTGATCCTCCCCCCAACCCCAATATGTGAACTTCAACAGGAACTCTCGCTCAACACATCCACACCAGGGAGCATATACTACATAAGAGGCGCAAACATTCGACTTCCGCGTCTCTCTGTTTGGGGCGTTGCCAAGGCTGGCGGCCATTTTAAAGTGTGGGCAACGCCAACGAGGTATAAATAGGGTACAGGCAAAAATAGGGCCCGCCATCTTTGATTCGCGCGTGTTCTTGCCATGACTGCCAAAACCATCGAAGATGGCGGACCCTATTTTTGCCTGTACCCTATTTATACCTCGTTGGCGTTGCCCACACTTCAAAATGGCCGCCAGTTTTGGCATTGGCCCCAAACAGAGAGACTCGGAAATCAATGGTGCTGACCGAAGTTTGCGCCTCTTATGTAGTATATGCTCCCTGTCCACACTACATTCACAGCAACCTCACATTCCAAACTTCTCCCATAACAACCATCACATGATAATAATGAAGGATGTTTCAATAACAACTGAAACATTGGCCTGGCCTAGACAATCCACACTTCACCTAATGGTTTTTCGATTAAATTCCATTCTCTGCTGTGAAGAAATATTTCTGCTTGCATGCAATGCCACCCATTACCAGCAACCTCTGACTTACATAGCCTTCACTTAGGTAAAGAATTTCCAACGTGCCAAAATATTGAAGGAATTGACAGCACAATCTAGTACCGTATAAAATGCTGCAAATTGTGAGAAAAAGGGTGCAATTTTGTCATGTGGCAACTCAGACCTCCCTGCCGAGACTATTCCCTCATTTAGTTTACATGTGACAGGCATTTGCAACCTGCTTTTGGACCTCACAGGGAATTCCTTCCCGCTTGTAATGGCCTCAATTGAATTCAGTAGTGACTCCAGTAATTACGTCTACGCACAGAATAATACATTTCATAATTTTTAAAAAGGTTCTGAGTATGTAAAATTTGACTTGTAGCAGAATGATCCACACACGTAAGTCAGGGGCAGTGTGTGCTTTGTTCTACTGGAAACAGTTCCACTAACCGTCAAAATTCTTCTGGAATACTGTATATCATTACTCTCCATAAGAAGGACGCTTCTCCCAGTTTTCAACAGGTTATGAAGCACCTTTTTCACTCTGAGGGGTACAGCGAATTTTTTGTTGAACACTATGGTAAACTTGATAACTTCATATTTGGAAATTGGGTACAAATTACTTATATGGAGCAACTCATTAAAACACATGCAGGTCATGCTATTCCACTTGACTGCTCTGCACAAAAAGCAATACTTTAGATGGCATTAAAAAACCTGTTAGTGCCTAAAAACAATCTAATTATGGTCCATTACCTGGCCTTCTCTTTGACCAAATCTTCAATCTTCTGTTTTTTCCTGTCATTGGCCAGACGATCCCTCTCACAGGCTTCAATTCTTTCCCTCTCCAACTTCCTTCTTCGCACCATTTCATCACTTAGATGCCTGTTGCGATCAAAATCTACTCTTATGGAAGCGGCCCAAGAACCTTTCCCCACCTCATCCCTTTGCACCAGCTTGGTCCCCCTCAAGGCAGTCATGGCTTTCACAAAAGACATGTACTCTTTGTATTGAATATATCCCTCGAAGACCAGATCTTGTCCTAGGTATGTCCAGGATGTAGATCCAGCAATTGATGGTTTCATCTTGGGACGAAGGGGGTCTAAGATGGGAATATCTACACGACGGATATCACCAAATGTTTCAAACACCTGAAAAAGAAAAAAAACAGCTGTGCGAATCATTTCTCTTTGGGAAATGCAGCATGTTATTAACCAGGCCTTCATGTTGCATCGAGCAATTCTCACATCAACATCCCAGAGGCAACCAGTAGACCACTGCATTCCCCAGTTGTTATTGCAACATGTTGTGACATGTTCGCATGTAACTGCTTAGCAAGCCACTGAAAATGTGAGAGTGAGCCATGTGCCATCAAGCATATTTCTGTACAAGGTCTAGGGGCAGTCTGGTTGGTAAGGTAGAAAGAATTTTATCCCTGCCATTTCCATGTTATTTAGAAACCACTTTGTGTCCTATTGTTATATGCTATAACTAAAATGGAGATTGTACAGTTTCCCATATAATATTTCTCATAATTACAGTATTTGTATTCCAAGTGAGGGTAGCGAAAAGCATCCTTCCCAGTATTAATTTGCTCTGTGAATTGATAATTTTTAGTGGACATTGTTCCTAATAATATTGGATGAAAAAGTGAAACACAGTTTTTCAGTATCTGTTCTCTGAGTTGGTACAACATGAGTTTGAAACGAGTGAATTAGGTATTTTCTTGTCCTTCAAATTGCCACAGAAGTGATATGCACCTACAAGAATTATTATTTTAATTTGTACGAAAATGGTAAATGATAGCCAATTTTTGGGGCTGTGTATTGATGACCGTAAACTGATATTTAACAAAATCCATGCTTATTGTTAAGGTGACCAGACATCCCAAATTTTCACCCTTTTGTCCCAGATTTTTTCAAGGGTCATTCAGGATGCCCATTTGTCCCGGATTCGGCCAAACTGTCATGGTTAGGGCTAGTGTTGTAAAGGCCATGGAAAAATGGATTTTTTTGAGGGAAAAAACCCACTTCCTTAATTTTTTTCGAGGAGAATTTGGGGTTTTCCAATTTTTCCCTCCCCCTCCTGGAAATTTGGCCACTCTGGGGATCTTTAATGTGCACTCGCGCAATGACACAAGCACACGGGACCGATGGCTTTACCTCCCCTCTCACTTTTCTACCACCCGGAGAAAAGTCACCGACCTCGGCCGGGTTCGAACCCACAACCTTGGGACCAGAGGCGAGCGCGCTAACCACTATAGTCCACCAAGGCGAGCCTATAGGGGTTCTACTGTAATCTTTTGTAATAATTTGTAAATTTAGTACTATTAAACTTGAATTAGACTACTTCATCGTCAATGTTACTTTCTTTGGGGAAAAATTACCCATAAAGTTTCATACTTGAAAGAATGAGAAAAAGTATATTCTAATCACACTCACGTGGAAAACCGTTTGCTGCTACCTGTTGCAGTTGAGGCCCTGATACCCGTCAACATACTTTCTTTTCGATGATGATAAAAAATCTAAAAAGGGACCAAGAGGATGCACTATATTGAGCGCTCCGGATCGGAGGTCACTCATATCACGAAAATGGCTGCGAAGTGTGGGTTTTTACGTTCACCAGTGAATTCTACGCATGTGATTTACCCACTGAGCGATTTTTGTCCCAATCCGCTAGTGGAACGTCACGGTCTTCCCTTGTTAGTGAATGAGAAGCGTGTGAACACGTCACTTCTCATTTTTGCCTTGAAATGGTGCTTTTCTTAGCGGTTTCGGTAAGAGACACATAAAATGTAAAACCTTGCCTTGTATAAGTGGAAGTGTTACTTTGGCTATTTTGAGTGGAAAAGGACACAAATGCTTCAAATTTTTGATGTCTTTTTCGGTCAATCTCATGTAAAGAAAGTTTTAGCTGGGGTGTCCATTACTGGACCCAAAAAATGTTGATGTTCCAATTATGGACACCTCATGTCGACCATTAGACATTGAGCCATAGTCAACACCTGAGACCGCCCGATATTGGGCAGCTTAAAAAAACAAGGGATGGGGCCAAGGGGGTAACCACTTCGTGGAACCGGTGTCTATGTGGAACTGGCCTGGAACAGGCTTGGAACCAGGAACTGGTGTACACTTTTTTGGGGAGTAGTTACCTCCTTAGATGCAGGAATGTCGCGAGAATGTGGTAGGCCTACATCTGGTAACATTTCACCCTTTGGAATTGGGGCTAACCCCTGCCACCGGCCTGATTCTAATTATTGTAATGTACGAGGCGGTTCAATAAAGACTGGCACTGATTTTTTTCCCATGGCTATGACACACACTATTGAACAAATAGGGTGCGTGCACAATGATCTGTCGAAGCTGAGTTGGCACCCACATTGACACAGTGATATTTTGAATTGTCCTCCAGAGAGGGCAGCATTACCGACCCCCCTCTCGCAAATCGCCTCCGGCAATCATGGCAGCCATCAGGGACGAGCAGTACGCGGCGCTGAAATTCTGCTTCCTCTTGAAGACGACTGCTACGGAAGCATATCATCTGTTGCAAGAAGCATTTATGGAGATTATGCCATTCCCCGTCAATCCAGAAAGCAAACAGCAAAGCACAGTGTGGAAGTCTATACGAACTCTCCAACACCGAAAAAAGCAAAGGTGCAGGCGAGTGCAGGGAGAGTGATCCCGATATCGTTTTTTGACATTCGTGGAATGGTATACCAACACATTGTTCCGCCGCATACCACCATTACTGGTACCTATGACGTGTCTGTGCTGAGGGCCCTCTTTAAAAAAAGATATCACCTGTTTCCCTGCACTCGCCTGCACCTTTGCTTTTTTCGGTGTTGGAGAGTTCGTATAGACTTCCACACTGTGCTTTGCTGTTTGCTTTCTGGATCGACGGGGAATGGCATAATCTCCATATGCTTCTTGCAACAGATGATATGCTTCCGTAGCAGTCTTCTTCAAGAGGAAGCAGAATTTCAGCGCCGCGTACTGCTCGTCCCTGATGGCCGCCATGATTGCCGGAGGCGATTTGCGAGAGGGGGGTCGGTAATGCTGCCCTCTCTGGAGGACAATTCAAAATATCACTGTGTCAATGTGGGTGCCAACTCAGCTTCGACAGATCATTGTGCACGCACCCTATTTGTTCAATAGTGTGCGTCATAGCCATGGGAAAAAAATCAGTGCCAGTCTTTATTGAACCGCCCTCGTATGATTATTCGGAATAAAATCTAATAACCCGACATGGCATAAAACCTACCCTACCCTTCCCTGATGATATTGACACAATAGCAGTAAATACGGTATACGGAGGGTGTCCATTACTGGGGCATGAGTGGTGTCCATAACTAGAACAGCCATCATTTTGGGTGTCCATTACTGGAGCATTTGCACACTTGCCTATAAAAGATTTTTACGCAAAATTAGCCTGTTTAATGTGGCACGAGTATGCATAGGATAAAAGTGCAAGTCTTGACGATTCGATTCTATATTTTTGTCGAGGAATTCTTAAACCAATTCACCTGGAAAGAGTGCCCTACATAAATTTTTCCCCTAAAGTGACCATCACTGGGACACTTGCCTTAGTACACTTGTTCAACATTTTTGAGGCATCTCAAATTTGGAGCCTGGAAATCTGGTCACCTTATTATTGTACAATATGGCAATGCCTCAATGGGGTATTGTAACACTGGGGAAAAATGAATGTGTGCATGCTAATTTCATTGAAGCTTTCGTGAACATTGTGCAGCTCAAAAATGGGCATCATCTATTATTACAATTATTATAATTATTTCTTTGTTTATTTTTAGTAATACCCTGTGATAAGGCCAGGGGCCCTCTTGGGGGGGGGGGAGGGGAAGGTCCCCAGGGGAGGGCGCTCTTAATTCGTTTTTAGTCATTTCTGACCCTCTTAAATACCAGACCTTTTCTCTTGGCCCTGGGCAGAGAATGGAGTGCAATTCTGTCCAGACATGTTGGGTAAAAAACGGAAAAAGACCCGACCAAGCAGAGGTGACAGGGGACGGGATTTGAACCCCGGACCTCCCGCTTGGCTGGCCAGTAGCATAGGCACTAGACCACCATGCTCCCCCATCATCTACAATTTCCATAAGTTAAATTAAAATTCTAGAAGTTTCTTTCCTAGCCATTTCTGTGGCCATTTCAAGCATGACATAATATATTGTAAATTTGCAAGTTTTAAGCTCATGTTTTCACAACACAAAGAACAGAAACTGAAAACTGAGTTTAATTTTTTCACTAGATATTATTTGGAACAACATCAACTAAAAGTTATTAAATTACAGCAAAAATCTATTCTGGAAGAGATGCTTGATGACAAATCACATTGCATCTGAGAAGCTAGTGTTCAAGTGCCAAACTAACCTTCCTAAAGATGTACTCGCTTGGCTTTGCAGTCCCATCATTCAATTGGCGCCTGTCAGCAAACCATCGGCATGGCAAATTGAACACATGGACAGTGTCTGGCCTCTCTCCTGGTCTCATCTCATTCATGGACTTCGCATCTCTGAAGTATGAGTCCCAGTCATGTCTTGACGGAGAAGTATGCTTGTGCTCTGCTGCCCTCACTTTCAGAGGCTCTGGAAACCCAGGCAATTTGATGGTCTTCTGTTCTAAGCGTGCCAAGAGTGACTTGAGGCGTGTCTTGTTGTCTGCTTCAGCCTCAAATCGAATGAATTCAAGTGTCCCTTTAATGACCTTTAGCGATGTGAACTCCTCTGGGGCTGCAACTTTCTTGAGCCGTTCAATCACTTCCCAGCTGCCCACAGTCTTCCCACTCGTCTTCAGTTGTGGCAACTGGACGGATATGTGTAGAGATGATATGGGCTTGAGATAAAGTCGATGTGGTGGAAAAAGGTCCATGGCATCGCTGCTGTCCTTGCAATGCTGTATTACACTCATAGTGCTCTCTAACTTCGACTCACAAATCAAGGCTTTAAAGGCCTGAAAGTACATAAAAACAACATAACACAAATGATAATAAGGGTACTCTTAGTTCTAAATTTCTCACATGACTAAAATGAAGAATTTTATAGAGCACTGATCTAATGCTCATAGATAAGCTGATACATTACCATGAAACCCAAGGGCTGAAGGCCATCCATGCATGACTGTAGGGATGATTCATAAGCACTAGAACAGTGGTTCCCAACATGGGGGTCGCAACCCCCCAAGGGGGCCATGGAGCAGGTCCAGGGGGGCTGTGAGAGGTCGCGGTTATTTTTATAAAATAAAAAATAACAAAAAGAAATAAATTAATAAAATTAATTTTACAGGAAATTTCATCACGAAGGTTTTTTCAACATCTACTAACACTCGGGCAGGGGAGGAGGGGGGGAGGGGGGGGGGGGGTNGGGGGGGGGGTCGCAGGTTACTTGACTATCATAAAAGGGGATCACGACTTGGAAAAGGTTGGGAACCACTGCACTAGAAGGATTTACTTTGCACTTTCACATGTCTACTGACACTATGGGTACCATTCAGTGACATATTACCAATTAGGCCCAGTAGGCACGTGCCTAGGGTGGCAAATTTTAGGGGGCGGCAAAATTTGCCGCCCTAGAGTCAAGATAATTTTCTCCTCGATAAAATTTTGACGCGTGCGAAAATGTACTGTATGCAAGACTTTATGGCGTCACCGTATTCATGTACCGCCCCAAGATGAATCGCCAGATGCTCGAGACCAGTAAGGCGAGAGTCGCGTGCAACCCCCCCCCCCCCCCCC
>JYFJ02007479.1:0-15515 GCA_000934665.2 Catajapyx aquilonaris
TTGTTGGGCACAAGGTGCCGCTTTGAAACCGCCATACTTCCAGTGTGAATTGCTACATAATTCTGCAATGGGTTTTCACATTACCTCTAGCTTATGTCTTTGCATAACTTTTTTCATTCAATGAGGGTCAAGCCACAACACACTTCCATCAAAATAATCTCATCAGTTGAGGTGGAATGATGGAGGATTATTATTAATATTTACCGTTCAGAAATGTCCTGTGGGATTTTGAGGTCTGTGGAATTCTTTCCAATGAGTCTGACTTGGGAAGCACATCTGTGGGATTGGAAAACTTCCTTGGCCAAGGCAGTCATTGATGGAGATCTCTCACATGCATACACTCGACGAGCCAAGGCATCAGCAGCATATAAGCTGAAAAGAGCAGTGATATAGACCATTGAGAAAACGATATAATTTCGCACTAACAGCTTGGCAACTCAGGTAAGAAAAGTTCATTTCAAAAAAGTAATCTAAAATTTTACTGGAAAACAGTAAAATAAGAATAATAAATACTGTAATAAATACACAACTTCCTTGTTTGACCACCCTGCATAATTTTCATAGGTACAATTGATGTCACTTTTTAAATGCCATATGAACAAATTGACTTTTTTGATGAACTACTCTTCAATAAATAAAGTGACTACTTTAAAATCCTAAGCAGCTTCCTACCATTTTTGAGCACACTGAACTGCCAAATCAACACTTCTTGCAATCTACTTCACATGCTTCTTCCGGTAAGTACAGTAAAACTTCTACAAGTATAAGTCGAATCTCCATGGGACCGGAAAAAAACTTCGAATTATAGAAGATTCGCGTTAGAGAAGTTTGGAGTTTTTTAAAGCACCTAACTCTATAAAGAAGGCTACCTTTATATCCAGTGACGAAAGGTGTTCAAAACTTAAAAATTACTGTCACAATCACACTTACAATGTTCCTCGTTGTTTTGTTGTAAAAAAAATCTCAGTTATGGACATTTGCCTACTCTTATATTCAAGGATTCAATTGTCACAATAGAGTCAAACACTTCTTTCGGTAAGTCTGGTAGATGGACATCAGGGAATTGAGCCTTTCTGTACATGTGGCCTACTCTCGACCTTTCGGCTGGGAATTGAGACAATTTTCCATACTCGCCAACATGAACTTCGACTTAGGGAGACTGAAAATGCATCAATATTCCATCGTTAGGCCCTGCCAGCACATCGAGTTATGGAGAACTTCAAGTTATAGAAATTCGAGTTGTGGAAGTTTATTTCCCATTATTTTACATTGTGACCAACCAAGCTCATCATTTTCTTCGACTTATAGAGAACTTCGACTTAGGAAAGTTCGACTTGTAGAAGTTTTACTGTAGGTCCTACTCAAAATTTCCCCCCCTCTCCTTTAGCCTTATGGGGATTTAGGTTGTTTCTAGTTCCATCCCAGGTTGGATTTCTGTTACACTAACCACCCAAGGGAACTCACAAGAAAGCCCTCCTTTGACATAGAACTTGCACATAGACCTCCCCTCCCAGAAACTCATCCCTCCTGGCTATTATACAGGGTTCGGAAATTTAACCTACCATCACTTTGGGAATTGATAGATGGTTTCTAGGCAATCACTTTTAGTACATGCAACATGGGTCTCTGATGCATAGTTACAGAGATAATGTGCTTCAAACAAAAGTTGTAAAATATCCTGGCACGTATGCGTCCCTCCGCGCGACCTTACTTTTTTCATTTAAATTTAAGGTTTTACCATGTAATTAATTTTAATTTACGTTCCTGTTAGGTGTATCAGGGAATGTCCTAGGCAATGGAAGTGTCGTAAGCAGTATCCAAAACCTATAAGTTGGGATAATGCAGTTTTAATGCTAATTATCTCAGTAACTATGCGTCGAAGACCCATGTTGCATGTACTCAAAGTGATTGCCTAGAACCCCTCTATCATTTCCCAAAGCGACGGTAGATTAAATTTACAAACCCTGTATGAAAGATTTCAATATGTAATACAACGTAATCAAGGCCTGTGGGATATACAGTAGAACCCTGATCGTCAACCATGGGACAGGGGCATCGTCGGATAACCAAAATGGTCGAATAATCTGAGAAGCAAAGGAAATTTTAATGAAACACAAGAAAAAACATGTGAAATAATGAAATAATGTACAACGTACTATGGTATGGGGAACTATCCTTGGTCTGGGATTTGGGATTTTCGTTCATAACTAGCTAGCCCATGCCTGTAAACATACTGTACATTCCATCACTCCGTTGTATCAAAATGACATTACTGGATAAATTACGCCATATTTAAAAGTGCCTTCAAAATTGGCGGGAAAAACGGGGCAGCCGGGTGGTGCCAATCGAAAGGGTACACTGAAATGCCTGGTTGACTGCGAGATATGAGGAATTTGACTTTGAATTAACCGCGGACACGACGGAAAGCATTCGCAAGGTGGCTGTAGGCCATCGAGGTGGAGAAGGGAGGCCTTCATGTGCCTAATTCGGGTGACAGATATTTCCGAGCTGGTGGCATCACTGCCACGCACGAAGCGGTTTGAGCGGCTTAGAGTAAAAACTCGCCCGTTACCTGGCAACTAAGTAAACACTTGGACTGCTAAAATGTCCAGCCGGGTCCAGCACAGTACAACGAATTATTTTACGACCATGCTGGGGCGCGTTCTATAACATCATTTTTGCTTCGCGTGACGTCAACATTTTCGAGGAAAACAGTGAAGTCACCATTTTCCTTCGGAAAAACCCAAATTACTCCGGAACTGAAACTGATTTCTTAAAACAGAATATGCCAAAAAAATCCAAAAAATATGGGCGAATTTATTATGTAGTTTCCAAAATGAAGGCTAGTTCCCCATTCTCAAAAATAGTGAAGTATTTATCTTTTACATACACACTCTGCTGTTTAAAATGTATCTAAGGCAATACAAAACAAATGCTTAGTAGGCCTGCATTAGTGTTCAATGAGAAAACACATTTATTGCTGAAGCGGGACGATCGGATAAACCAAGGAGTCGGATAGTAATCGGTGTTCTACTGCACTCGACAAAGGTGACAGCTGTGCCTGAATCATTATTATTATTATATTATTACCCTTACCTGAGAATACCTGTCCCTGTTCCAATGTCCAGAACTACATCATAACCTTCCCTAACCTTCTTGATGATTGCTTCACGAAACGACTCATTTCTGCAGTTGTCATTGAGCATACGGAAATGCCATCTCTCAACCATTTCATTGCACACGTTGCGCTGGTTCTCACGGGCTGGCAGGTAAGTTGGGTCATGATGCAGAGCACGTCGGAAGTAGGTCGCTGACTCCGAGAGAAATCCTGCCCTGTAGAAAATATTACATTTAGTGCATTTGACATTATTATTAGTGTGAAAACAGGGCTATTTTGGAAATGCCATGTCAGCTGTTACTTGACAAACAGTAAATGTCTTCCATCTGCGCAAGGGATTTCATATATTCCCCTAAGCCAGTGGTTCCCAACCAGGGGGATTAACGCTAATATAATGTGGAAACCATCTGGTGCTATCACCCAAACAAGGATTGTCGCATCTTGGCTTGGATGCAACCCATTGCACAGATGTGTGTTGCATTATCTGACCCCATCCCTTATCTGCTTTGCTTGACATCAGAGCCTCCTTAGCTGTCTTTGTGGACACACACAATGCACACCTGTGCAATGGGTTGCATCCAAGCCAGGATAACCCGCGACAATCCTTATTTGGGCCATAGTACATATCGTCGGCATTAAGAAAGGGCAAATAGACCATTTTTGTGAAAATGGCGAAAATGAATATCTTAAGGGGAAATCGCCAACCGCAGGTTTTGGTGAAATGGCAGATGCTTATGTAGCACAGTGCATTGTATGATACAAGAAAGTGGTCCCAGCGAATATCCACAAGCAGCATAAGGAGAAGGGGCGCATATCTATATAAAGCCGTTTGTGAGTCTGTCTGTCTGTCTGTCTGTCTCTCTGCCTGTCTGTCCGCCTGCCAACCGTCATTTTCCTGCCATCTGTGCTCCACCCCCAGGCCGGGAGAGGATGGAGGTGTTGGGGGTTGACTACAGATGGCAGGCAAATGACGGTTGCCGTTATACAGGTGGGAAGGTTGAAGACCGTGTTGGAGTAGCAGGACCACAGATGGCATTGGTGGCCGGACACACAGAAAGACAGACAGTTGACGGGGGTACTGACAGGTGTTTTCCCTTCATTCATTTCTTCCCTGGCAACGCCGGGTGCCGCAGCTAGTCTATATTAATTGGGATATTCGCCGTCTTAATATTTGAGCCAGTACCTTAATGCACAAGTGTGAAGGGTGAATATACAATAGCCACCACCAGCTCCCGAGTGGTGTACAGGAACTCCACGTTTTATGCCGGGGATTGGTTCCAGCAACATAGCGGTGTAAAGTGTAAGCCAGTACAGTTCTCACTATTTGATATGCAGGCAGTAGCCTACTAGAATGACCTACGGATGAGGGGGTAGGATCAATTTTTTACAAAAGAAATCTTGCTCTGCATAACTTCACAATTTACAATGTTGTCACACATAATGGATTATGTAACATGTGGAATGCCCAACAGGGCAGAATCATCCTGGCCAATCCTGAACAACCCACTGGCTCACAGAGAAACACCAGACGTATGAACTCCAGCTCTTTGATTTATTCAGAGACCACGAGCCATAACTTAGGTAGGCCTCAGGGTGTCCACAAATGATGAGGCCAAAGTAAAAAAATTCTAGAAAATGCGGCGTACAAGGTACAACACCCGTACATATCTCATAGCAAAGAGGAAGGTTGGAAGTTTTTTTACATACATACAAACCCTCGATATGACCACCGCGTGTGACACGGCAGGCGTTTAACCGGAAATCGGTGCATTGTAACATGTCCGGCGTTATGGAAGCCATGACAGAAGTGATGGGGTGCATCAGTTTGGCCGAAGATCTCGGGAGGGTGGCACGAACACTGCATCCTTAATGTACCCCCACAAAAAAAATCACACAGAGTCAAATCCGGTGAACGGGGTGGCCAAGCCTGGAATACTGCATCGCTGTCAGTGGAATGCCCTGATCCACCTTTGAGGCAGTAGCCGATTCAGCTAGTCGCGGACGTGGAGATGGAAATGCGGAGGAGCTCCATCTTGTTGGAAGATGAAATTCGGGGCATCTTCTTGCACCTGTGGCATTAACCTCTGCAGCACGCACCAAGCCTTTTCCTCCGCCGACACTATTTTTAACTCCTCGCTGGCACGGCACTAATCATTTCATGTGGTGAGATATGTCAAAAAAAAAACTTTCAACCTTCCTCTTTGCTATGAGATATGTGCGGGCATTGTACCTTGTATGTTGCATTTTCTAGATTTTTTTTACTTTGGCCCCATCATTTTTGGACACCCTGTATTTAACTTAATCACATTGGCAAAGATTGGCATAAAATCCTTGACAATGGCTACAAGTTTCCAATTTACTTCTTCGTCAGATACTAGAGCATTCTTGATTACGTCAATGAATTGGCAGGGCTAATACTTGGACTCGCACAAAATGACCTCGACCATGACCTTTGCAGGTAAAGATGACCCCAAATAGTGAAAACAATATCAGAAATGAATTCCTCGCACCAAATTCGGTATAATTAAAGCCATGACACATGCTTAAATATAAAAAACAATAAAAAAATCTTTTTCATCGTGGGAGATGGTGACGGTAAAAGGGCGAATTTCCATACTTACATCTATATTTACCATATTTGTGGATATTCGCCCTTCTTCCTAAATTGTTAATTAATTTTATTACACTTATATGAATATATTCTTTAATAGTGATTGCCAAAGAAAATAAATGCATCACCCCAATGCAATCCTAAAATTTAGAGCTCATACAGTGATACTGTGATTTGTGAAGACAATTTTCAACCCATTATCTCTCCTGTAAAATTTATAAAATGGTCTATTTGCCCTTTCTCCTTAATGCCGACAATATATTCATGTTAATATGGCAAAACCCAAGAATCACAAAACATTAATTTCCTCGTACAATATGCAACCCTCCAGCACGCCCTTTAGCTACATATTTTTAAAAAGTTTGCCTTCCTAAGTTAATCGTTCAACTTACCCTCTCCACCCTCACATACGTGGTATGTCTGAAAAGTTCGGTGAATGTTACAATAAAAGCAACAAAACAGAAGGTCCAGAATTACCTTTATTGGCCTTCAAATTGATCTCCAGCAGATGCAACACACTCTTCAAAACGTCGGTAAAGCTTCTGAAATGAGAGAAAATATTCTCTTTGGACCCTCCAAATCTGTTGTCACATGGGCCTGAACCTCCATGACATCCACAAAAAGTGATAACTTCATGAATCCTTTAAAGTTCAGTGTGGTATCACTGTTTGGGATCACCCACTGTACTCCCCCATCCTTTCTCTTGGAGCCTTTTTTGTTTCAACACCTTAATGAATGGCTCACAATTTTGGGACATTCAGGCACAATGTGCAACAGGTCTGGAGGGGGGTCCAAAGATAAATTTTTCTAACTGTTCTCAGAAGCTTTATGAATGATTTTAAAAGTGTGTTGTGCCTGAGATAGTGCACTTCAAAGGACAATAAAGGTAATTCCTATGTACCTTTTGTTTTGTTGCTTTTATTGGAACAGTCACTGAACTTTTTCGACACCCCACGTACTGTAGACTGTAAAAGAATGATAATGAATCTCCATATAATGATACTATCCATATCCCGAAAAACTCGTGCGGCTATGAGAAACCTTAACATACATACTGGCTGATCAGTGATGTAACTTGAAGTAGGAAAAGGATTGCCACGATCATCAAATTTATTTCATCTCACATTTAACTTAATGTCTAAGAACAACCTATGCATCATGTGAGTTCAATCTCTGCGCTGGCAGGATGAAATAAATGCTAATGAAAGAGGACTTGATGTAATATTGAGAAATCCAGCTGGTGGTCTATGTAGTGCAGTGGTAGAACTTACGTACACAGAGCAGAATTTTTTTCCAATCAATTACTGATCCATTAAGTATCATAATAAATTCACTTATTACAGACGGAAGGTAGCTCCATGCTTTCAATTCCTTGGCAAAATAGGGACTGACTATTGCTGCAGAAACTTTTTTAACACAAGTTTACTTTCATTCTATACACAAATTTTTGCAATAACCAAACTCATGCACTCTTAATAATGTCCTGTCAGTTTGAAGAATGTCCTTTACAAACTTCAATCAGTAAGGACAATTCAGGAGTCAAGTGTCCCATATAAAAATTTGCATGTCACATGTGACAGAGTTAGTTGTCTTGGACATTTTCTATTTGCACAGAACACCTGTTTATGCAGGACCTTTGTCCTGCCTACTGTCAGCTTCATCACACATGCATTGAACCTTGTCCCATCATGCTGTAGCCCTGTGTAAAATATAAACACACACAAAACAAATGATGTCCAAGGATTTTGGGGTAAGTTCTGTTTGAGGATTTGAACTGCTCATGGAGTCAGGTGCCTTCTACACTTTGAATAGATGGCAACTCTAGTCCTGGCATGAAATTAGGTTGATTTTTCTGTAGTACCGTACACTATGGGGTAATTTGGACATGGTGTACACTTACTTTTTTTCATCAGGAGGGTGTATAATTTTATGACTATGCATTCAACATGATTAATTTCACTTGGGGGCCTACTGGACATCCATTGAAAAAAGCACACAAGTATTGAAACAACAAGAAAAGAAACAGAAAATCACAGAAAATCTGCAGAGGGAAAGAGGAAAATTCTGGATGGAAGGGTTTCTAAAAATGTCCCTGCCCTCTGGTATGTAGTGCTGGTTCTCATGGGCCCTTGTCCGTCCCAGGTGGCAGAATTTGCGCGACTCCCCAATGGCCCTGCCCCATTTGTAACTCATTTCCCAGAATGTCACTTTTTGTTCTGCAAACATCAGCATCTTGGAGACATTTCTAGCCCCGCTTCTCTTGGCTTACCAAGGGTCCACTAGAATCCCACGCAATGAAGGGAGAACAAATAACAGCAAACATAACTTCACCAAAAGCAGCCCTATGAAACTGGACTCACTTTTGCTATGCCAGTGAACAATGTTGTATCCACTGGGGAGACGGAGTGGCGCTGCGGTAACGTACGTGCCCACGGATGTTAAGGTCCCGGGTTCGAACCCAACCCTGGGATACCCCCTTCATCTCGTGCAGAGTTCTCGGGTCGTCTCTGACTTCGTTTCGGGTGGTATTTCCGACAGACTAAGCCACCCAGGGGACCTCACAAAATGACCTTACTAGTCGATGCACTGCACCTTGCACATCCCCTCCCAGTCCCCCTGCCCGTAGGCCCGGGCGCTTCTAACATGGCCTCCCCAAATACCCCGTAAGGGTGGCAAGGAGTATTACAAAAAATAAATAATAATAATAATAATAATAATAATAATATTAATAATAATAAAAATAAAAGAGTATCCTACCCAGCTATGTGCATTGCATAATCACAAGGAAGGCAAAGGAAAACATAGCTGGAATGATCCTGTGTTCCATGGCACACCTAGGCTTATCACATCTCACGCTGAGTTGGGACTCTGTATTTTTTCTCATGTATAAATATTTTCCAAGAAATGACCATGTGGAGAAATGGATGTAACAGACCAGTCAACTTGCCCTCCCAATCAACCCTCCTTCCCTCACTGACACCTAGGCAAAATGGAAAGCCAAAATGCACACCAAAAAAATGATAATAACAACTACACCAGATCAGGGTTGTGAACCGAACCGAACCCTTGCTCCGTGAACCCGATAACATCGAACCTGCTCCGGAGCAGTAGAGTCCGGAGCGAGCGTCGGAACGGGGTACGGGTTCAAGGCGGTTCCAGAGGAGAGCGGAGCCAAGGTCGGAGCGGGTCCGGAGCGAGCGCCGGAACGGGGTTCAGGTTCAAGCCGGTTCAGGGGAAGAGTGGAGCGAAGGTCGGAGCGGGTTCGGAGCGAACAGCTCCGGAGTTGAACCCGGTTCAGGAGTGGGTTCCGGAGCGGGTTCAGGAGTGGGTTCCGGAGCGGGTTCAGGAGCAGGTTCGGAGCGGGTTCGGAGCGGGTTCGGAGCGGTTCAAAGATTGGTTAGGTACAACATACCAACCCAACAGGGGGAAAGGCAGCAAAACCGCTGGATTTACTCCAGAGTATGCATCATGTTTTCATTGTGGGAGAATGACATTTCCAAGCACCCGCGATACAGGGTGTACCGCAAATGTCACATTTTCATGTCATACGCATTTTTTAATGTTACAATATGTCATGCACATTTTTGTATGCCACAATATTTCATACCCATTTTTGGATGTTACATTCTCATGTCATACGCATTTTTTGTATGTTACAATAATATGATATTGTAACATACAAAAATGCATATGGCATGAAAATGTCGCATACAACTAATGCATCATGACCATTAGCTCTTGGTATGACATGAAAATGTGACATCCTAAAAATGGGTATGAAATATTGTGGCATACAAAAATGCGCATGACATGAAAATGTGACATTTGCGGTACACCCTGTATCGCGGGTGCTTGGAAATGTCATTCTCCCACCATGAAAACATGACGCATACTCTGGAGTAAATCCAGCGGTTTTGCTGCCTTTCCCCCTGCTGGGTTGGTATGTTGTACCTAACCAAGCTTTGAACCGCTCCGAACCCGCTCCTGAACCGGGTTCAACTCCGGAGCCGTTCGCTCCGAACCCGCTCCGACCTTGGCTCCACTCTTCCCTTGAACCGGCTTGAACCTGAACCCCGTTCCGGCGCTCGCTCCGGACCCGCTCCGACCTTGGCTCCACTCTCCTCCGGAACCGCCTTGAAGACCCCGTTCCGAAGCTTGCTCCAGACTCCGACTCTACTGCTCCGGAGCGGGTTCGATGTTATCGGGTTCACGGAGCAAGGGTTCGGTTCGGTTCACAACCCTGCACCAGATGCCTCACAAGTGTACTCTCCCAATAATTATGATTATATTTACTGTATATTACATAATCACAGTGGGATGAGTAACCACATCAGTTTCTAATCGTATTGAAATGGTAGTGATGGACTTCCTTTGAAGCCAGTCTTTCACGTGGCATGTCACAACTAGGGCACATGACTCTGGAGCACTGAATGAATAAAGTGTTCTCGAAGAGCCAGAAAATGTTCCAATGACTTTGTACTGCGTTAGTGGTACCATCGAAAGTGAATTTCTGTCTGTACTGCACCAGTAAACTACTGGGTATCCCAAAAGCATGCCATACAGAGTCGGGGTTATGTTCCCACCATAACTACTTGCCAGCAATGTTGAAATGTCTGAACGGTCCAAGTTGTCCACGACAAAAGATGCCATTTGATTAATCACGTCAAGCACACAAGATGAAACAAAAGCAGGTTCAGTTCCAAAGCTAACATCAACAAATAATGCACCACCACTTTGGAGCCACCTTTTAACTTCATCTACATTAACAATAAAGGTTTCTCCACCTACTACTACTACATGAATACGATGGGAAACTATACCATCACATTTTAGTGCACTTATGAACCTGCTTGCATCATTTGGTGTGATGAAGTTGACATCCCAGAGATAAGCTGGTTTAATTCCTATATTTACTGATTCAATATGGAATCTTAAGACAGAAGCATATTTGGCAGATCTATGACCTACGTGTGTAACTAGATTTTTCTTCCACACATCCATCTTCTGGTAACAAATCTGTATTTGTAGAACTTTCAGAAGGAATTACATCTATATGCATTTGTTATTTTTGTATATATACATGTCTTTCACTTAAATGTGACTTCAGTTTGGCTTACTGGTAACTAATTTATGGGCAGTTTAATTTCAATTGAGTTACATGACTTGCTCTTAGGCTGTTGTGTTTGTGGGTTTCAAGCATGTTTACCTAAACAAATGTGCCCCTAGATTTGTCATAATTTCAGCGCTGGTAGGAAATAATTCCAATGCCTGCTCGTAGCACCGGTACAGATCCTGATGCCGTCCCTTTGACTCCAGCTCTTCTCCCCAGTGACCTGAAAAAGTCAATCACAAGCTCAACTTAGTTATTATCAGATGAGACCCAACTTTAAACTTACACAGGGTTGAAATGAATTGCTCTTGAAGCTCATTTTTACAGGTGGGATCCAAAGTGAGGGCACATATCAGGTGGGCAAAGGCCCTTCCTGTTTTTCCAAACTGGAGGCAGACTTGCACTTGCTCCCGTGATTTTAAAGCTAAGTCTTTCTTTGACCTAAAAGAGAGAGTAAAAATCACAAGTAATAATGCAGATGGGGCAAAATCTTGTAGACCTGCACAAAATGCAATGTGAATCATTTCACAAAACAACCCTACAAAAACCTGCACTTAAAGACCTTGTGAAGCTCGTATTGTCATGTGACACATTTCTCTGACATCCGAGATACAACAGTGAGAAGGTGAATTTCACAACGAACAAATTGCAAGAAACTGATTACTGCAAGTTGCTATGTAATACCTCTCACTCTGGAGCTACCTTTCAGTTCTGTGAAAAGCAAATTTCACTCTTGAAATAGAGCCTGTTTGATTTTTAGAGTCCGTCTTACTGATGGGGTGCAGTGCCCTTTTCAAGAGGTGACACACAATTACACACTTATTTGGCTAAAGGCTCCTCCTAACTTACAATTTTTTGTTGCAGCCCAGCCTGCAGAAACCAACACTACCTTCACTGTGTATTTAGCCATCACTGCAACCAGTTACGATAAATTTCCTTGCCAAACTAGCACATAAATGAAATTTGATATAGCCTACCACTACCTGCTTGATTTCTTCCAGATGCAGTTGGTGGAGACTGTCAGTCACATGTACAATGTGACCAGGGCCTTACAATAGTACTGAGGTCACAATAGGTATTGGACTGTCAACCATATCAATTATCGTAACTAATGATTAAGGACTTGTGATGTCAGTACAGTAGAACCATGATTATCCTACTCTCCCGATAAATCTATGTTTTCTCATGAAATACGATAATGTACTACGCATTTGTTTGTTTTTCTTAGTTAAATGGTAAGCACAGTACAGTCAAGTGTGTATGTAAAAGATAAATAGGCCTACTTCACTATTTCTTAGAAAACCATAATGTACGTTATTTCCTGTTTTTATGTTTTTTGTTGTGTTTCATGAAAGTTTTCATTACTCCTTGGATTATTATCCAACCTTTTTTGTGTTCCGACCATGCCTCGATCCCATGGGTGACGGATAATCAGGGTTCTACTGAACTATTCTGTGGTCTCTACACATGCAGTTTTAACCCTAGTTTTATAGTCTTAAGGAACCGCCAATTGGCAAGGGGCCACTCTGACCTTCATCCTTAAGTCTAAACTAGTGCTAAAACTGGCCATCTGTCACCTCCTTTTCCCTCTATCACTACAACTTTTTTTTATTATTATTATTATTATTATTATTATTATTATTATTATTATTATTCTTCTTCTTCTTCTTCTTATTGTTAGCTTTACCCCATTAGAGGGAACAGAGCCCTTTTAGGGGGGTGGGTTACCACCATTTTTCCTTACGAAATTTTCTTCGCATTTTTTCTCTCCGGCGCAGGAGTCAGGATAGGGATTTGTGAGGGGGGGGGGGATGCGGGTGCAAGTGCGATGTCCGAAATTTGGGGGTCGTGTGCAGTCCCCCAGGGGATCAGGTTGAAAGACAACCCCCTCGGTGCGGGTCAGAAACCCCCACCGACACCGCACCTCCTCATGGACAGGACAAGGATAGGAAAGGAAGGAAGCGGCTGTGGCCTATTTTACGGTACGATCCCGGAATTTTTCCTGGGGCGACCTTGGAAAACCACAGAAAACCAAGGTCAGGACCGCTGGCCTCCGGGACTCGAACCCAGGACCTCCCGATTAGCAGTCGGATACCATATCCACTCCGCCACTACTGCTTCGGTCTATCACTACAACTTTAAACCTTGGTTGTAAAAAATAAAACCAAGCACTGGGAAACATCGAACATGTTTAAAATGTCAATGTCAATTACCTATCCCAGATGCTGTTTCTGTGACAAAAAAATGTGGAATCCATCTTAGTTCATACCTCAATGCAGTGATATTTCTACAGGCTCAAAGTTACTGAGTGGTATAGTACGGTATCGTAACCCATGGCCATCAACTACTGTGATCCTAAGAACATTTATCATATCAAAAACAAAAGCTTTTGAGGTTTGCCCCCATTTTTAACCAATCGGCTGCAGATGAAAAATTGCCATACTCAAGTTAAAATTTGGAGGTCTATAATACTACTGTACCAGTGAAAACTGGCAGTCAGCTGGGCTGCTTCAACGCTAAACACTTGTGGTATGCCTACTCCTTTGGTCCTTCATAGAGTTTGCATAATGAAACGGTCTGTTGTCAGGCTACTAATGGCCGGTTTCACCAAGCCCGGTTTTCNGAATAGGTGTATATGTGGTTAAATTGGTATCACTTTTTTCATGGAAGTGGAATTACAGAGTAACATTGGACTTGACAAAATAATGGTACTTTTTGCGTACCATTATGGTACATGGTACGGAACCCGAAAATATGGTATGAATACCATATTTATGGTACATCTGGTAACACTGCATCCAGCCTAGCCCTGTGTTGAAGATTGTTTATTATAAAAAGCTCCGCTAGGCGAGGAATTTGGCGCTGGTGCGCCCCCATAGTCGGCTAGAGGGGTCGGTTCGGGTTTGCCGCCTTCGGAACCAACCCAAACCGTTCTTTCCTCTGAGGGCGTTCGCCAAGGCGTTCGCAGACTAGGATTCGGGTGGCTGGCATCAGTAGCCGGCTGTGGAGGAGCGTCAGCGCCAAATCCGCCGCCTAGCGGAGCCTTTTATATTACACTAGTGCATGCACTAGTGTATCGTATTTGTGTCAGGGGACCAGGGGGGACTGGCATGGACAAAGAAGTCCTGCCACTGTACCACAGAGGCACAGACCTCCACAAGTCCACACACAACTTTCAGTCTTTCACTCTATTGTCTCACTTTCGGGCAAGAGATGGCAGAACAAGCGGCTACATACCTGCCTCTGGCGGTATTTTATAGAAACAACTTTTCGCGGACTTATTTGTACAGAAACCATAATATTACTGTACTGATAGTTATTGAAGAGGTACAGCCGGGTACAGCAATCAAAATGGGTTCAAGGGTTCATCACTGGCGTAATAAGGTGTACACGGAGTCGTGTATCACAGTAATTACGCATTTATCAGTAACTAGCAGCGGTACCCGTTCTTCGCACGGAGAAAAAAAGAGCGTGGATAATTACACCGAAATCTTCTTAGATCTCAAGCAATATTAAATGCAAAACTGCTCATTCCCTTGCATATGTAGGCACTGGAAGGGTGTAAAAATTCTGGTTTGTTTGCGTAATAAAGAGCCACGAAACTATGGCTATATGGTTATCAGAATACAAAAAGGTGGAACAGATGGAGAGAGAAACGAAGAGGAAAAAGAAGAGAGGAAAGACTCTCTTAGCCTGTCTCCTATCCCAAAGACCTGTCCGACTTGGGCGGCCCTACCAGTAGTCAGTAGATGAAACTACCGCCGGAATAGCTCTTCAGGATCATGGGAAGACGAAAGCCCACCACCACGGCAAGGTAGAGATACATTGAGGGGAGGGGACATAAAAAAATTTGGATAAAAAAATTGGGGGAAGTACAAAATTTGAAACCATTTACAGGCCTGTTTCTATGGTAATCACCAACAAAATTCTGTTGCCACTGGCAAACAAAATTATTTTTTTTGACTTACATACGTAGATTATCAAAATATGTTATTTATTTATTAATTTATAGCAGCGAACCCGTGTGTAGTGTCTGGTACATATGTTGAACTTGGTGTCAGTCAACCTACACAGAAGTGTTTGATAGTGGAGGGATAATTGGACAGTGTTATGCAATAATGGGTCAACCCACAAAAATGTCAAAATTGAGCCAAGCCCAGGAAGATACACCTAAAGCAGAGGTTCTTAACCTTTTAGGGCCTCCGCACCCCTTTGTAGACAATATATAGGTCCTTGTCGCACCCCCTTTACCAGGGGTGATTGATTACGTTCATAGTTTGACCAGTTATTAGCTCTTGCTTAGATTAAGTCCAGAGGTGCACCTTGCTCGCACCCCCAGTGAAGCCACCTCGCACCCCCTGGAGGTGCGGGCACCCCAGGCTAAGAACCGCCGACCTAAAGGATCCTACTTCATTCAGTTAAAATCACGCTGGTGAAATCTGCATACTTCTGCCATAAATGACTGAAAAGAACGCTGAATTAATTTCACAGGTATGGCCTTCAAGCAGGGATGGGCACTAAATACTTGAATGTAATTAAATACTAAATACTAACTACTGCAAAAAAATGTAATTAAATTCTAAATACTAAATACTGCACAAGAAAGTAATTAGATACTAAATACTAAATACATCAAAAGTATTTAAATACTTTCGTAAATACATTTCAAATACATT
>JYFJ02007480.1:0-20538 GCA_000934665.2 Catajapyx aquilonaris
GCCCGATCGCGCCAGTGGCGCCGCCAGTGGCTGGACCCACTTCAGCATTCTACCGTATCGAGGAAGTCTGGCCACCATACCCTGTTTATACATCTTGCTCCTCAACTAAACCGTTTAAGTACGTAAAAAACACATCTCCCCATGTTTTCAGGGTCGCTGATTCCAATTTTTAGGTTATTTGAACATAGACCTACAGGGTGTACCAGAAAACACGATCGGATTTAAGAATCATTCTGTAGAATAAGCGGAATGAATCATAGGTTTGTGATGTTACCCTACGTTTTGCGGTCACTGCTTCATATTTTGAGGCTCTTATCAAACTAAGACCTACAGGCTACAGGGTTTACCAAAAACAGGATGGAATGTAATAATCTGCAGAATAAGCGGTACAAGTAGGTGAAACAAATGCTTCCCCTGTTTTTACGGTCGCTTATTTCGATTTTGAGGTTATTTTGAACCTATACCTACAGGGTGTACTAAAAATTCACTATGGAATTTAAGAACGTGTATAGAATAAACATTACAAGCAGGTGAAAATAACCTTTCCCGATGTTTTCGCGGTCCTAATTTTGATTTTTAGGCTATTTTGAACCAGGACATACAGGGGTGCACCATAAAAAGACGTGTACGACCATCTATACATGCGAGGGCTTCCGCGGCCGCCGTCGCTCGAACGAACCCATCAAGCATGTGGCCTCTTCATCACGTTAATTAACATTTTCTTCCAGGATTTGCAGACGAAATTCTACTATACACATCAGGGGGCACGGCAGTGCCCCCGCCAAGTTCTCGCCGCACTGCCGGACCACCTTTACCCGACACAACTCACGTCATTTTCACCCCCTCGAATCTTCGCACTGGTGAACACACGTGGCTTCAAAATTTTTATTTGGGTAGATAAAAATCGATTAAAAATAATGCCCCCTTACTTCCATGTTCATATCTCTTTTCATTTCCGACTTAAAAAATCCTAAAAACTCCCGAAACGACCGAAATATGACACTGACTGACTCACTCACTCACTCACTGACTGACTCACTGATCATCAAAATTATACGGCACTTCCAGTGGTCCTAGGATGCTGAAATTTGGTATGCTGGTAGATCTTGTCAAACAAACACCAGAATAAATCTGAAAACGGCACTTTTTTGAGTCTAAATTTTTTAAAAAAATTATTTTCGCGAAGTCTGCTGCTGCTTTACCAGATGCGGCATTTTTACCACGGATTACTTTTTACTTTGAATTTCCATCAGTTATGCTGGTGCTCCTCCTGCCTTCCCCACGTTCTCATCTCCTCACCCCCTCCTCCCTTCCGGCTTCCCCCCCCNGGGGGAAGTGCTACCAATTTCATCTAATACACACCCATTCAAATCTCCCATATTCACCTAAGCTCGTGTGACCTTCAACCCGAAAAAATTTCGCCTGCGGCGGACCTTCCCGCCCCCTCCCCCTGGATTCCTGGCTACGTCACTGTCGCTAGCTATCTGACTGAAGCTGCGATTGCATTTCATACAAATACAACTACAAATACATAAATACCTAAAATACAAATACAAAATTCGAGGTCATCAACAGCCTATGTGTACAGGGAACAATATATTCCCAATTTCTGTGGCGTATGGCATTACCATACAGAGCACAGAGCCAAGGCCTGAGTCTCACTAATGCACTCATCGATATGGGTTCCTCTGTCTTCTCGTGCGGTCAAGCCTACGTGGCTCTTTCCAGAGTTTAAAGTATCAATGGAGTGCATCTCATCAATGCCTCCTTTACTAACATCAAGGCTCAAGAGTCTGCTATTCTGGAGTACGATAGATCGAGATCTTTACCGACCAGACTTATCCATACTCAAAAGGGCTAATAAGGCATCGACAGAAGTGGTTGAGGATTGCGAATGGGCTATGCGATCAGGTGTAGCAGATGTCCAATTCACACAACCAGAACAGAAAAAAGGAAGCGTAATATGAGAAAGCAGAAGAAAATCATACCTATTCAGAGGAAAAGATAGAGTTTTACATACTTTCATAATATATAACCTACACATTTTGCTCTAAGTTATTCATTACCTTATTTGTAATATTTAACGGACCATTGCTTCCACGCCCAACCGTAGGGGGCTCCCCTTATAATTATCCTACACACCTGCCTACAAAAAGAGGTGAGATCCCACCAAAAACCTTTCTGTAAAAAATGGCCAAGTTCTCCTGACTGCTTGGCCGTCAAAAGTGGTGAGATCTGAAATACGGCCAAGTTCAACGTCGTTGTCAATTACTGGCATTCTCATCTTCTTCAACCTAAACCACTGACTTTGTTTTTCCAGGTCGACCTTAAGTTTAATCATCAAAAAATTTTAATGGAATTTCTCTTGCTGTAACTTGGCCATTGCTCTTAAAACATGGAAACAGTTGTAGAATTCAACAATACCTTGGACATGAGCAATGGCCAAGTTACAGCAAGAGAAATTCCATTAAAATTTTTTGATGATGAAACTTAAGGTCGACCTGGAAAAACAAAGTCAGTGGTTTAGGTTGAAGAAGATGAGAATGCCAGTAATTGACAACGACGTTGAACTTGGCCGTATTTCAGATCTCACCACTTTTGACGGCCAAGCAGTCAGGAGACCTTGGCCTTTTTTTACAGAAAGGTTTTTGGTGGGATAATATATACACGTAACAAAATATATATATATATATATATATATATATATATATATATATATATATATATATATATATATATATATATATATATATATATATATATATATATATATATATATGTGTCATTCCACGTCAAGCGGGCCACCTTCCGACAAATCTTTGAGGACCTTGACTAAAATTTAGTGACATGTACTACTAATCGACCTGTGCAGGAATCCACATTATTATCCCTCTGCGTTGCGTGGTTGCATAACCACAGGGTGTCAAAGATGCCAATTTTCGCCCATTTTTTATACGTTCGCTGTCACTAAGATGGCCATATCTCCCAGAAGGTCAGGTCAAACATAACATTTGATATGTGTATTCGAAGGGTAATTTTACGCTCTATGAGATGGCCATACTCAAAATTGAAAAATCCAAAAATTTAAAATCAAATATAGCGCCTAAAACATTGATTTTGATATTAGTCGTGAATCGACCCCTACGATTTCTTTTGAATGGCACGTAAAATGACAAGGGCAATGTTTACTTCACATTTGCGAAAAATCTCAAGAACCCTTTTTCGATATTTGCCGACAATAATAACTTTTTTGGTTTTAAACGCGTCCCGTAAGTGTAGTCACCTCATTTGGAGGACCATAACTAGGAGAAGGTCAGGTCAAATCTTATATTTGATATGTGCATTCGGAAGGTATTTTTATGCCACAGGAGATGGTCATACTCAAAATGGAAGAATCAAAAAACTCTAAATCAAAGATGACGGCCAATTTTTGATTTTGATATTATTGATCAATATTCGACCCCTACGATTTCTTTTGAATGGCACTTAAAATGATCTGGGTAATGTTTACTTGAGATTTCCGCAAAATCGGGAGAACCCCCTTTTGACAATTTTCTAATATAAAACATGTTAGTTGTGAGACGCGTACCGTAAATATAGTCACCTAAATTATGAATAAAATTACTCCAAATTTGTCGAGTTAAATATTCATGTTGCACATAATGATAATGCCTGATTCTATCACTCTACGTAAATATAATAAATACCTATCGTCTCAGTTAACTTTATGGGACTTATCTTTTCAGCATGTCCTTAAAATCGGTATTTATTAATTATTATTACCAATGTAGAGTGCTAGAATCAGGCATTCTCGCGAGGCCTTTGCACTGTTTTGCTCCATTGCTGCATAATTTGAGGACAAAAGTATGAACAAGGTCACCGCAAACACATTTGGAGCAATCTTATTGATAATTGAGGTGACTACATTTACGGAACGCGTCTTGCAACTAACATGTTTTTATATTAGGCAATTATCAAAAAGGGGTTCTCCCGATTTTGCGGAAATCTCAAGTAAACATTACTCTGATCATTTTAAGTGCCATTCAAAAGAAATCGTAGTGGTCGAATATTGATCAGTATCAAAATCAAAAATTGGCCGTCATCTTTGGTTTAAAGTTTTTGGATTTTTCAATTTTGAGTATGACCATCTCCTGTGGCATAAAAATACCTTCCGAATGCACATATCAAATATAAGATTTGACCTGACCTTCCCCTAGTTATGGTCCTCCAAATGAGGTGACTACACTTACGGGACGCGTTTGAAACTGAAAAAGTTATTATTGTCGGCAAATATCGAAAAAGGGTTCTTGAGATTTTTCGAAAATGTGAAGTAAACATTGCCCTTGTCATTTTAGGTGCCATTCAAAAGAAATCGTAGGGGTCGATTCACGACCAATATCAAAATCAATGTTTTGGGCGCCATATTTGATTTTAAATTTTTGGATTTTTCAATTTTGAGTATGGCCATCTCATAGAGCGTAAAATTACCCTTCGAATACACATATCAAATGTTATGTTTGACCTGACCTTCTGGGAGATATGGCCATCTTAGTGACAGCGAACGTATAAAAAATGGGCGAAAATTGGCATCTTTGACACCCTGTGGTTATGCAACCACGCAACGCAGAGGTATAATAATTTGGATTCCTGCATAGGTCGATGAGTAGTACATGTCACTAAATTTTAGTCAAGGTCCTCAAAGATTTGTCGGAAGGTGGCCCGCTTGAGGTGGAATGCCTCATATATATTAGTTCGTTTGTGACTTTGTGAGTTTGTTTGTCCCTTAGATAAAGGCCAGCCGAGAGGCCAAGTACAGTCTGTCACCAGATGCCTTCATGCCCTTATATGCCATTGACATTCCCCATCTCATCATGAATCTTGATCCTCCTGCTATAACCCTTTTCACATGAGATAGGCGGGAATTGTGTTTGGAGGAAATAATATGTTTATTGGTATTTGTTATTATAGGTCTGGTTTTTTGAGAGAAGGAATCACCGTCGCCCTACATGTACTTGAATTAGGGCATGCATATACAGGGTGTTCCAAATTGGCGTGTCGCTTTATTTAAATGAAACAAAAAACGACCCTGACACTTGGAACACTGTATGAACGAATGAAGGGGAGGTAACCTACCATTGCATTGTCGTGAAAGACTAATCTTGTACCTTGTGGAGTGGATGACTCTCACATGAAAGTGAGAACTCTTTTTGACCAATTACAAGAAAAAATAAAACCCTCGCTGGCCGCTGCACTCGCATTTGTCTAGGGCGCAGGCTGAACAAGCCTTCCTCCCCCACCCCCATCAACCCACCCCAACCCTGCCATCTCAAACCTCACACATCTCGTAATCTCACCACTGGCTAAACAAGGCTCACTGACTCGAGCCATACCTATCAGGTAACCCCTGAAAACATGAAAACAAACCAACAAAACCATTTTGATTTCCATGATTTATTTCAGGAGAGAGTCTGAGTACTCTGCAAGGGGGGGAAAATCGACTTGACATAAATCTGATACATTTAAGGCTTTAAAGCAACATCATTCATGAAATTTAAATATCACATCGCCGAGCGTTTAATCCAGAGAATTTTAAAATGTCATTTTTTTCTTGTCACCGAGAAGATCGCTTACCATCGGTTGCCATCTAGGCTAAGGGCCCATCCTTGGCTGGCTTCTTTGTGTCGGAGTCCCCGTCCAGGTCTGCAGTTACTGATGAGGTCTCGGCTGGGGTAGTTGAATTAGGCACTGAGGGCATCAGGTCAGGGTCGTCGCTTACAGTCAAGGAACTTAGCAGACCTGGGAGGAACTGGTGGGGTGTGGCTTCTTTCGGCCCATCGTTGGCTGTGTATGTAGCGGTCTCTTCACTGGAAGCCCCGTGCAGCTGGTGCAGGTTAGCAATTCCGATGGGGTTGTGAGGTAGAGTGTCACCTGCAGGCGGCTCTGAGAGGGTAGAGCATATTAGCTCCTGCACGAAGAGGCTCCTGTCATATTTTTCTTGATCGACACCGACATCCTTGCAGTCAGAATCCTCGTCTTGGTTCAGAATGCTGGGTAAGAGCAAGTGGGAACCAGGACGCTTCAGGCTCTTGTAACTTTCTTCAAGGTCATATGATTCTTCATCTAGTTGTTCATCATATGTGCAATTCACCTCCAGAGATGAAGTGGAACTCTGAGCTGGTGGAGTGGTGGAGGTCTGGTCCAGCACTGCCTGGTCAAGCAACGGTGGGCTAGGGTGTCCACGAAGGGTCCATGGGATCTCTTGCCTTGTACCTCGAGCCAATGCGTGGTCCACAGTCAGCCGCACATCTGCACCTTGTTCCATCTGCACCTTGTTCAGTGCGGATTGAAACCTGCACTGCATTGCAATTGAGTTAAGAACAATCCCACCGATATAGGAAATAACAACAAATACTCACACGCCGTAATTTTCGTGCCTGCACTCTTCAGATCCCGAGCTTCAGAGCTTCAGACCCCACTTGAGTTCACTGGCCAAGATGGCTGTATAGTGAACGATGTAACGCCGCCAGCGCCAAATTTCAACCTGGCCGAGACGCACAAATAGGGCAGGCGAGATGTAAAGCTCAGCGTAGAGGGCACTGGGGTTGGAGTCATGATATGGGGCGGGACTTTCGACGTTGTTTCAGATATGACATTCTATACATAGCTGGATTTGTCTAGATTTGTCCAAAAGAAATTAGCATGTGAAGATTCAAGATTGTGTTCAAGCAATAACTGATGAATCCTATATTTATTTTTGGACAACAAGTTCTTTGATAGAAAGGAAAATCACGGGGAGGTCGACCAGTTCAAAATATGCAGGAACAGAATAATGTTGGATAATTATGGTGCCTTCGGAGAATCAAGCTATTGCTTTGATGAAAACTAGGCTATATATTGTTTGAATAACGTGAAAATCAGATAATTTCATGTCGGAACAGCGTTAACTGAACAGTTGCAACTTGCAAGAGAAAAATTAGTAGGGGTAATACGAATGATTTTATTTATGACTATTATGAGCCAATATGATTACAACCTCATGCAGACCTAATACATCTGCATGTAGATATTACTTTGTGCCTAACACTTTTGCAACTTTATAACACTTTGTACATAACACTTTGAATGTGTTGTGAGAAATAATGCAATTCACCGAATTTTACCTTCAAATGTTTCCCTGGGGTTTTGTGCTAAAAGGTACTATATCGCCCAAAAAGATAGAGACGATTTTGCATTTGACTCAAGTGCAACTTGCACTTGAATCAAATGCCAATCGTCTCTATCTTTTTGAGCGATATAGTACCTATTGTGACAGCCCCGGGTCCGTCCCTATAGCTAGCTCATACCAAGAAAACTCGGTGGGTTCCTTGAGCACTGGTATTTATTGACCATCCTGGTCCCCAACTGAGTACAGTACAGACGGTCTTCTTGTCCATTTTACAACCCAAACCCTCTGGGAGGGAAAGGTCGAGTCCCACCCAACAGGTGTACGTGGTCAGGGTTAAACTATGGACAAATTAGCCGTCGCTGAATGTTTTTTTTCGGCGGCGACGGCGGTGGCGTTACCTGGCTACTCCGTCCGGCGGGCCAATTCAAACATCAGCACATGGAGAGCGCTTCGATTGTTACCACTGTTTACAAATCGAGGGAGTGACGCGGACGACCCAGCGACAGGTCTCTTCTGCCTGATCACACAGTATCTGCGGATAAACTATTGTTTATCCGCACCTTAACAACACTGTCGGTGTTAGGCGGGCGGCAACGGTTGGCAACGTTGCGTCGCAAACAATCGGGTGCCTATTGATACTGCTGCATGGTTACATGGAACTGCTTTATTCTTCATGTCGGGCTTTCGGGGATTCAATTCGGGATTTTGAGGAGATTAAGTGGATGGAATAGCCCTTTGTCTTGGTGTTGCTGTATGACTTTTTGTTACCGCAACAGTACTGAGTGTACATTGTTGTGGCCATGCCATGCACGGTACGTCGCCCGTGCGTGATATTTTTAGTTTTTGCGGAGCGATAGCGGAGCTGGGCGCTTATTGTGGGTTTCTGTATCCGCAACATTTACTGTCCGTCTTGTGGCGCCGCAGGCCAACGAACGTTATTGTGGCTTTGCCCAACGCGAAGTACACCTTCACACAGTCCGTTAAAGGAAGGGTTCAGTGATTTTGCATGTTGGGCTTCAGAGATCAAGGAAGACTCCCTGATTCCAAAAATGTGGTCAGTTTTGGAATCTGACGCCGCGTAAACAAATGCCGTTAGGTGAAAGTCCATATCCGCTACCGTATTCGATACGGTAAGCGTACAGCCAGCGCCACCCGCGGAAATTCCGGTAACCTGCCACTGCCGTGGCCAATGAGATTGGCTTAGTCTCGGAGCCCAATTTTTCATCTTTTCACGGGACACGGGTTCCCTCTAGCCACAAGAGTGGAAGCTTCGACCACTGCATCGAAGCTTCCACTCTTGTGGCTAGAGGGAACCCGTGTTCGGCGCTGATTTTCAAAAAAATCAACTTTGACTTGAAATTTTACGCTTATGGTGCATTTGCCAACAAAACGGATCGGATATTTCAAATCAGTAAGTCGTGTTTGATTTTTGGAGCTCAACATGCAAAATCACTGAACCCTTCCTTTAAACCAACGAACTACATGACGCCAAGTTCCACCCGCCGCCACCCAGCTCTCCCCTCCAATCATGCTCACTACTCACTCTGCAGGCATACTACTGCACACGCTCAGAAAACACGGCTGGTATGACATCATATCGTTCTTTGGGTTAACGGAATGCAGCAACCATCATGGCTTTCATATTTTCCACCTCCTTCATTAATACTGTGGTCCTAGCACTCGTCTGAACGGTTCGCATGGCAGGGGTAAGAAGACGCCCTTTGTTATGCTCTCCCGGCAACCGGTTGGTTGCGACGCGTAGCCAACATGTTTGGAGCACACAACGCCCTGCCAATCCTACCGCGTCGCTAGGTGCGGATAAACGATATACTTTCCGTATCTGCAGGGATATGCAGGAGAAAAGGGGGGAAATAATGATGTTAGAAGCAATATGAGTCATTTTGGGGTCACTCACTCGATTTGTAAACAGTGGCAACAATGGAAGCGCTCTCCATGGGCTGATGTTTGAATTGGCCCGCCGGATGGGGGTTGCCAGGTTACGCCGTCGCCGCCGTCGCCGGAAAAAAACATTCAGCGACGGCTAATATGTCCAGCACTGTATAAGTTCGTAAACCTCTAGCGAATAGTTTTCCGAACTATTTTGACTTTTGGTGTGCATTGCATGTTTCCAGTCCTAACATATATGTATTGTCAGACATACTCTGTCGCCGACTAACCAACAAAATATGGAACACCGACTACTGCTAGTTTGTTACGGACAGTAGTGAACTACAAAATTCAATGGCCAAGAGTAGTTTCATAATTATGTATATTGTATAGTAAACACCCAAAAACCGCACACATGGTCAGGATTTTGTTAAAAAAAACTACTGAGAGTAGGCTACAAGTACGACAGCATCAAAACATTGCACGGCTGGCTGTGGCTTCTGTCTGCATCATGACTCCAAGCCCGCTAGCGTTCCTAGCGGCCACAAGTGGCTCTCGCCAGCCCCATTGGCCTACAGTGTCCGTACGGCTGGGGGNGGGGGGGGGGGGGGGGTGACACACTCTCGATATGGCGCGGGAAGTGGCAAGGAATGAAGGAATGAATCCTGGTGGGTGCCTTTGAGCTAAAAAATAGTTTCCAGCCCCCTGACATGTTTAAAGCCACACGTTAAAATCACGGGCAGAGACGAACGGGGTGCTTCACCAGCCATTGCCATGATGTGCCCCCTTCCCACACCCCACATTTGTTTTGGTTTGGTTTGGTTTATTAGGAAGAAGCCAAAGCAACTGTGGCTATCTGGCTATAGAAGATTCAAAGAGATGGAGAGAAAAACGAAGAGGAATAAGAAGAGAGGAAAGACTGGTATCTCTCTTAGTCTGTCTCCTATCCCAAAGACCTGTCCGGCTTGGGTGCATAGCTCTTGGGGTCATTGGAGAAACGCAAACCCCACCACCACGATAAGGTGGAGATACCATCGGGGGAACATTTGTTTTACGTTTTGGCCGCTATATTATGGGACGTCCATAAATCACGTGACATCTTTTGGACCATTTTCGACCCCCCCAAAGCCCCACTTTCCTATACCAAAACCCAAGTAACCAGAGCCCGGATAGCAACCGTACACAATTTATTTGTTTAAAATGTTCAACCTTTTAAAAACCTGAATGTGAATGAAAATTATTTACATCAGAGAACGCGGCAATTGGCAACATTGTAGCAAGAATGACTTTATCAGATAAACTAACGGGTACGAACGGGTATGATCGAGGAATATACGCTATGTAATGGTAAAATAAGTGCCAACAATACTCGCAGTTTGGAAACTTGGAATGTGACTGCCAATAATGCTCGAGGTGTGGGAGCTTTTCAAGTTGGCTACTATAGGTAGCACAACATACATAGCCGTCTACTGGGGCTGGTTGCAGTCAGAAAGGTCAAATAATAGCGGCGCGAGATTCGAAAAACGGATTTATCACAAAGTCACCCGCATATATCACAATGTCACCCCCCCCCCCNNNNACCCCCCCCCCCCCCCCGCCCCTCCCCCACTTACGGTTATTGTCTTCGATTCAGAAGATATGTTGCTAAATGGCTATTTTTAGTTCTTCCACAAAGTCGTCGTCTATTTTACTCATATTTTCACTCATTGGGGAATCTCGCGAACAATCTTATATTGATCAGGTAAGCAATTTCCGAGACAATTTAGCTGTTCTTGTAATATATAGCACTTCTCAACTGTATACCTATGAGAACCGAATATAGAAATTGTTATTTTCTGCTTTTTCACACTAACTATTCTACATGAAGTATATAATAATAATAATAATAATAATAATAATAATAATAATAATAATAATAATAATAATAATAAATTCATACCCCGTTATCAGCCAGCGGCTCTTTAGGGGGGAAATTTTTGTTTTGACTGGAACTCTTTGCTTTCATTTTATTTGCTTTTTGGGATAGGATAGGGACGGAAGGAAGCGGCTGTGGCCTGTTTTTACGGAAACGACCCCGGAATTATCCTGGGAGGACCGTGGAAAACCGTCGCCGGCCCCGGGATTCGAACCCAGGACCTCCCGATTAGCCGGCGGACTCCATATCCACTACACCAACCTGCTTCGGTTACATGAAGTATATGTTCCTTAGGTCACCGGAAGTCATGTATGATTGGTTCCGATAGTGCCGGTGATCAATACACTGCTCCAGTCTGGTTTGGAACGTGAATTTTTTCGATTATCAATCACAGAGGGGCAAAGATTGGAGTTTGGAGTTTATTTGTGGCAAATATGAGGGCGACTGCGTGGACATTTGGTGACAGGGTCAGGCTTGCACTACACACAATCCAAACAGACGCAAAGGTTTGTGCAGCCACTGGTTGCAACCACGCAAAGCGTGGGTGGTTGTTTAATAGCCAGAAATTCTTGAACCTTTTATGCTTCTTTTTTCACCAGTATTCTCATTCTCTATCTTCAATTTTTGTTCCAGAAACCATCCCTCAATCGCGCGATATGAGACGATTTTTTTTTCAACTTTCACTTTCAGTTTGTCCCTAACCCATTTAAAAATTTAAATTCAACTTTTTATCTATTGGGAGTAATAGCCCCTAAATTTATCACGGTTCACAGGGTCACAATAAAATCAAATCTGGGGATATACCGTCACTGATTTTAAAAAATAATTTTAACCCACTTTACGCGCCACAATAAAGCTATGTGACTGTAACATGACTAGCATCCATGTATCTGCACTTACACAAAATTATTAAAAGTTTCTGGAAAAATTCAGGTTAAGAATCATTGGTCCGAAAAGTTTGGGATCGGATATGTTTCGGATTTTGGATTTTTTTCCGGATTTTGGAATATTTTGTATATTTGCATTATAAAGTGGGACAGCTTTGGGAAATTATAAGTGTCTGAAAACGATATCCATATTCATTTGTTAATAAACCCTGCATGTAGTTTTTTCTACATATCGATATTTTAAATTATTTTGTACACCTGCATATACAGGTATTATTCGGCTATTTATATGACTGATCAATCGAAATGTGGCCATTTGTGGCGAGTCATGTCAGCACTCCAAACTTCCGGGTTTGGAGGTTTACAGATTTGGGAATTTCAAGAGTCTCAGATTCCGATTCTCAACATGTACAGTACCATCAGGGTTAATGTGTAACATCTATTCAGAAATATGTAGATATATCGTAGTCAGACATTTATCCCATCTCAAAACTATCACATGTCAAATACTGTATCCCAAAATCCGATAAAATACGACATACACTTCCGGTGAAATTGACAGTTACCTTCACTAGCTTGAACATTATTAAACAACTCGAGTCATTGGAGTAGAGTATAGTTGTGTGGTTCCCATCATCGGCCCTGTACACTCCCCGTGTTTACTTCTGCTTTTAAAATAAATATTTTGTGAAATTTACGCAAGAGCAATGCAGCAGCTTTTCTTCTGCTAAAGAAATGTAACTGTCCACTGACTTTCATGGTAAAAGTTTCCGTGGCTGTCTCCAAATCCTGTCAGTTACATTATGCGGGACGGTCCGAATGCATATCAAGCCTAGAATTTTCTCCCGCCCTTCCAAGTCAGAAAACAGAAGACTTTTCTGCTTATGAAAGTGCCACGTGACTAGGATGCCTTTTGACAAAATCCTCGAATAATTACAAGGCAGTAAAACACCAGATTTATCCAACCTAAAGGCGATAACTGTAGCTATTACGAAACGGGGGCTATATCCTGAAGTGGCTCAATTCACCTTGAACCCTATGTAGAGGTTAATCCGAGCAGCAGAGGCTGCTGAATATTGCTGCTAGGTGCAATTAGTCCGAGATCTCCGTCTCCAGAGAGCTTGTAATCACACACGAGAGTAAATTTGCTCAACCGTAGGAAAGGGTCTTTCCACCCTGCCCTTCGTTCCCTTTCTCCAAGTTCCATTTAAACCAGCTATTCCCAAGATCAGTAGTGGTTTCAGATTCTACCTGTCATTTCAGCTGGAGCTTTGCTTGCAAATAGACCAACTAATAAGCAAAGACTTTGGCAACCAAATCCCGTTCCTGGATTTTCTTGACCAGTTACGGGATATTCAGGTTCACCAATTGGTCGACTCTAATTTAGAGTTGGGAGGATTCGGGTTCAGTTCAGGACCTCCAATTTTGCAGTTTCACGTGCGACGAGAAGGCTCATTAGCCGGTGGATTACACATGTCATGGGATGTAAACAAGTCGATTTTATATTCGAACCAGTGCTATAGTAGGGGTTGTTATTGCGCATTTGGAGCGTGTTATTTGCACCTGGACGCTTTCGTACAAAAGACGTCTGATTTTTCTTGCCAAGAAGGTTCCAAGATCCAATTATTGACAGTTGGAGGAAACAGAATTTTGGCACAAGGCGCCATCGTTAAAAGTTGTGAAGTGGAATTCAACTAAGCGTGCATAAACCTTAGTGGTCCGCCATGTACTGCCAGGGACAAAATCAATACCAATTTTTTTTTTTTCCTCCAGTTCTGAGATACTGTATTGGGAATAGACTCGGGTTTCAAATGCTTCCTTGGGGGATTAGCTGTTCCTTGGTTGGCGACGAAATCCGGCTGCGTTGGTTAGCTGCGGAGGCGAATCCGTATTAGCTAGTGCAATCAATGAAGTTGCTGTGACAACACTGCAAAATTGAAAATTTTGGTCAGAAAGGAAAAACGGGAGAAACTTGATATTTAACTCTTCAAAAACTTCGCTTCAATCGATTTTTGGGAGTGAGATTGGTTCGGATTGGTCGCACTTTTGACCTGCAATTTTATCGGGAAGAAATTCGAAGGTGAAGGAGCACACCCCGACTTTTTATTTCCTAATTGACGGTGCGCAATATTGAATTTCCGTTTTCAACGATGAGGGGAAATTGTCATGTACAACTTGTAGAAATATTGACACGGATGTAATAATTTTCTGCTTCATCTTTTCCAAATGAATCCGATGGTTTTTGCGTAGCAGATCAGCCCTGCACTGAAAGTTTTTTTTTTTACTGTGCGGCCGTATGTAATACATAATTATGTATCATAATATGGATAAAGGACAGCTTAGAACTGATCTCCTCAGTTTGCGTCGTTTCTCCGACAGGTTTATAAATGATAAAATATGAGAAGTGGGTGTTTCACACTTGACACAGGCTTAATTAATAACTCCTGTCGTTATAATGTTACACTTGACAACTCTATCGCCACGTGCAGTAACAACTTTGACGGGAAGCAAAGTCACTGAAAGTCACACATCTGACTTGTTCTCTTCATGTTTCTATTTCCGAGAATAAAATTGAAAAACTTTTCCAAACTTTCAGGGGTTTCAAGTACGCAGTTGATAGTGGAGTAGTTTTAACGACGGATATAATAAGGCTTCTTTCTGGGATATTTTTTTCCAACAATTCAGAAAAGAATAACAGGTAATGTACAGGATCTGGGTCAACTGGAAAGCTGCGTGTCACATAAAAATCATTCCATATCATTAAAAACAGCATTTGAATTAGTGTGTTTTAAATAAATATTTTGAAATAAGGTAGTAGGTAAAAATTAATGCACTTTGTAATCAACTATTATTTGATGGCGAGAAGAACACATAATGTTAAAATTGAGGCACCTTTTAATTGTTGAGGAAGTGATAATCCGAGTGATAATCGGTGATAATACATCGATTGCGACCGACATTCATGAAATATTTCCAGAAACCGAAGCCTTTCACCAATACAAAAAGCTTAATTCGGTATTCATGTCCACGTGAAATCGTTAATTGAACGACACGCCGAAATGATTTAGCCAGTATCTTTAGCCCTTGCTCTGAACAATTCACTCCTGCATTCCATTAATGCCATCTGATCACGGGACACCTCTCATGCATAATACAGTGAGAAACGTGTGCCACTATGATATTCACAATTTGAACAGCATTCATAGATTCAAATTCCATATTAAATCCTTGCACCAAATGCCACGGTATGCCTGGCAGTTCCATACAACGATCATGGAGGCGGGCGGATTCTCCGCAAAATGTGGTCGATCAGGAATGCAGCGCCGCCATGTAACATTCTTCTGCACTGCTTTCCCAGTTTGAGTCCAATCGACATGAATATAATTCGTTTCAAGCTGCATGGAAATAAAATGCGCAATTTTTCTAATAGGATGTTTTGATATTTTCAGAGAGTTGCAGCGTTTCAGCGGCTGAATACTGTTCAACAGGCTTTTGTCAAAACACCGAGAGAGTCTGCAAAGTCAAGGAGGATTGTGCTGCAGAATGTGGTAAGTGTGTTAATAATTTGCATTTTTCTATATTTGAAAGAATAGACAGTACTATACTGGGCAAAAAACGACAGTTAACAACAGTCCAGGGTAACGAACAATTAAAGGTTTGTGAAGTCTTAATAAGCTCATATCATTGTACAACATTTAGTTAAATATCCAACTTCAAATGCCTAGCATATTGTTGTTTCACGTTAAAGTTATGAGAGTGAGTAATAACTTTTGCGGCGGGAAACATCACCTTTTCCCAATTTGTTTGTAGTTCGTGTGTAGAGATGGCGCTAGCAATGATTCGCTGGTGTTTAGTTCAGCCTGGTGAATGCGAGATGGCAGGCATGCATGCACATCGTCTGCCTTCCAATTTGGAGACACGCTCCACTGGGCATTTATCGCACCTGAATTTTCTCATCTCTGCATTCCAAACTGTGCTGCCACATGTCCCGGAAAATCAGGTCGTTGCTGCTGTATACGCAGCAAATATTATTCCCTCTCTCTAATGAGACCCGATATAATTCCTTGAGCAGTATATATCCCGCTATTTATGTGGCAAAGTGACATCACAAGCGAGGGATGAAAACACATTTTTTTGTAGATCTCACTGGATCGGAAAATTAAAGCTACGGCTTTCTGCACTGCAGCTCTTCAATTAATTCATTGGCCAGCGTTGAGCTTACAATTTGTCTCCGTAATCCAGCCATTTTGTGCGGGTCAGTTAGCAGTGAGATTGGGAAAGCTTTTGCATCAAATACAAATGATGTTCCCGCATGTAACTTCCCTCACAGTTTCACATCAGCACATATTCAACAGAAATTTTAAGTCAATTAATGCAGTTTTGGTGTTCCAAGGCTAGGCTGTATTTTTGGGGGGTATTTTTTGGACGTCCTGGTCTGTTCCATGCAGGAAAAAAATTTCCGCTTCCGTACAGCGACAAAAAGAGAACAAAGCCCGTCCTCTCCAGTAACGATTCCTTTCTCTGTCGACTTTGGAATTCCATGAGGACGGGCACGAAAAGGAGGGTAAGACTTAAAAAAGAGAATATGCCCACCGTCTCCATTTGGGGAAGTAGCGTCTTTCTCATCTACAGTAGAGTTAAGCTAAATGTGCTAAAACATTGTGTACAAATTACTAGAAAGCAAACGCAGAGACGGAAGTTGCCGGGTGTATAAACCTAATTCCGAATTAGTTCTCACCCTGTTTAGTAGCGCTAATCCCCCACTATCCGAGAACAAATCTTGATCCTAAATCCGATATTGCAATGCCTCACCCGATTGAGAGAGAGGATCAAATCTAGTCACCGTGAGCTTTGTTGGCAGAGGAAAATCTTTTCCTATATGCCACATGAAGACGCTTCTGGCCAACTCGTAACCGAATCAGCGGCTTTGGCCACTTGGAACATTTTCAATTACCTAAGTCAACTCAATTTGCTTCAGTAATTCCCCAGGTGCAGAGATGTTGCAGATTTTCTGAATGTGTATCAGTTGATACCTGTGGTAGGTTAGTTTCCATACCGGTACTGGAATTCAAAACATTTTGCAAAACCCAGTTGAAATTAACTTTATATTACTGTATTTATTTCTCTCATATTATTTATATGACAACAGACAGAAAACTCGGGTAGAGCAACCTTTAGCAGATAAACAATTGCAATTTGAAGTAATTCGAGTCAGTAATTAATTTTATGACTATAACAGGCAACAGCCATTAGCAGGTCAAACAAAAATGTATTGTCAACGCATTTGAATTGAATGGTTCGAAATTGTAGACGTTATACAATATATTAAAAACTTATTGCAATTGGTCTTGTATGAAAATCTTGATTCGAGAAAATTCCTAGAGCTGGTTAAAAAAATTATATTCGCAGTTTGATTTAATTCAAACCATTTCCTTAATAATTGACATTTTGGACATTTAAAATTGCAAATCTAATATAAGTTAATAATCCTTTATCATAATTGATTGGAACCGGAAGTGTTTCGGATTTTTCAGATTTTGAAATATTTGTACGCGTACATTTGCATCTATAAAGTGGGACAGCTTTGGAATGGGATAAATATCTTCCAAGGTATCCATATAGGCATAACATTTCCTTGTACCGAGGAGGCATGGTGGTCTATCGGCTACGCCGCTGCCCAGCCAAGCGGGAGGCCGGGGTTCAAATCCCGTCCCCGTCACCTCTGCTTGGCCGGGTCTTTTCCGCTTTTCACCCGATATGCCTGGGCAGAATTGCACTCCCTACTCTGCCCGGGGCCCGGAGAAAAGGTCTGGTGGTTACAGTTTATATCATACAGAGCCCCCCCCCCCCTCTTGGGAACCTCCTTTCCCCCCTTAAGACCAAGCAAGGTCAGCGTAGGGGTAATTAAAAATATAAATAAATAAATAAATAAATAAAACATTTCCTTGTACTGTACTAGTTATACATTTCTTAAATTTTCTTAATAAGGCATTGCATAATTTTGGACATCTATAGATACTGGTAATGATGACGCGAGTCATGTTATACTCGCATGAAATTTTCCGTTTGTAGCGCGTCATGTCAGAACTCAAAAAACTTTCGGATTTTGGAGGTTTTCGGAAACGATTTTCAACATGTCCACCTTATGAACTGGTCGGTTGAAGAACTTTGATACGACATTGAACGTGCATGTCAAAGTGTAGAATAAGACCGGAAATTCACAGACGCAAAAATTTCTAATTGTGTATTTATATATCGGCATTTAGTGCTACAATTTTTGAATGCAAATTTTCCTAGTAGGTTCATTGGTAAGGTTAAGGCAGAATTTTGCAGAAAATGGTTTTTCTAATTTCGCCTCTCGCACTCTATTATGATACTGGGGTATGTTGTATTGGGGTCATTTTAGTTAGACCCTCTCGAAGTTGTTATTTTTGCATAGCATTTTTCGATCCCAGTCCGAGGTCACCAATATATTGTTCCTAGGTTGGTCGAATACAGCAACTGTTATATATTGGGAACCTCGATCGGGGCGCACGAAGCTATACAAAACTGACAACTTCCGCGAAATGTCCTATAAATAAATGACGCGAAACCTAGGGGAGAAACCTAGGCAGAAAGCATAATACGTGTGACTTCCGATCAAAATACTCTTATGATGCATACTTTGATGGGATCTATCTTTATTTTTTAAATTAAATTAAACTATTACGTCATGTGCAAATCTCGAAAGAGTGAGTAACAATGGTCACTGTACTGATGTAAGCACACCTGGGACAGTAACTTACGAGCTTTCAAGTACGCAACATGACGTCACGACCTGGCAGCTCGAAGTGACCATAGTTGTATTGTCTTTTGATTTTTCCGACCCGGATCTAGTCCGGGCTCCAAAAATTGATATGTCCAGAAACCTGTGAAGAAAATACCAAAGGTAATATGAGCTGGTGTAAGTGACTACCCTGAACTACACCTTGCCAGGGGACGAGGCAAAGGCTGACACGATGACATTCGAGTGGTTGTAGCAATTTTCCGTTTAGGCAGAAGGAGATAGTCTCAATTGTTTCCTACTCCGAGGATGCAAATACACATGACAGGTATTTGCAAATGGCGAATTTCTAATGCTATAATGCATAAAAAATCTCATTTGTGAATTTTTGTTTATAGTTTCTGTACCCACTCACAGATGGCGTTAGTGGTGCGCAACGTTGTTGACATGTAGCAATTTAATAGATGGGCACTTGAAGCTCTTTCTAATTTTTTCGCACTGCAGAGATCCTGATGCAGATTTGTTTTCATGATTTAAGTCACAAACAACTTCATTTGGTCAATTTTCAGCTAGTAGTTACCATTACCCTCCACATCGCGGCGCGGGGTTAGGACGGGACAAGGGGGGAGAGCGTGGGAGGGGGAGACAAGGCAGGGGAGAGTGGGGGAATGGGGGAATGGGGGAATGGGGGAATGGGGGAATGGGGGAAATGTACGTGGGACGCCATATTTGCCGGCGAAAGCCCGTGATTGGCCCTGATTAGAATACCAATATGGACGATGAAGTATGAACAAGTTATTATTGCCGTCGTGACTTTGATTTTGGTAGCTGAATTTACCACGGAAACGATGGACGTCTGGGCCCGGATCGACAATGTCAAAGGAAGACAGGAAATGCTCTGGCGGGAAAAACCAGTCCATGAGCAATTCCACGTGAAGTGCATCACCTTTTTCACGAAAAAATTTGCCCGTCGCGTCGGTGAGTTTGAGATATGTTGTAGTCCAGGTCCAGTTAAGGACCTTTCCCATAAGAATTTGCTCCGATGATGCGTGGCTGCCTATCTGCAGGCGCAAATTGTACCTTAATCACATTTAGAGGCGTCCCGCTATTACATTTACACGACAACATAAATGCATGATGTAATACATGTTTCATGTGTCATTTTCTCCTCTTTACGAAAGAAATGTTTATTTTCCGACATCTGTGTAAATTAATGCCGAAAAGCGAGATTTTTTGGGGGGGAGTGGGAAATGTAATTTTCGAATCAAAGTCCAAAGTTAAATGCCATCACATTGACATCATTTACCCCTCATAGTGTCCTCTATCTGTGATGCAAACTGAATTATGGGTAACGAAATGGTTACGGAGCTATAGGCACTGACAGGGAGGGCTGCCAGAGTGCCACCCCACAGAGTGAAAATAAGTGGCCCATATGGAGCCAGAAGTAATTTTCATTGCATGTCTAAATAGTGAACGTTGATGTGGACTTTGACTAGGAAGGTCTAGAGGTAGGCCCTATAAATAAACCAATACAGAGTAGGCTGCAATGCATTTTTATTCTAACTTAATCAAGATTTTTTGACATTAACATGGAATATTAATTTATTCTCACTTTACCATAGTAAATACACTAAATGAACTTCATAGATTGATATTGTTGAATATTTTCTTACAATTATTAGATCCGTCTTTTCATAATTGGGAATAAAACAGAGGCATTGCAATGTTCCAGGCACTGTGCTTGATACAGCAAATCTCCTCTGCACAGTTCATCCTTTATTCTCTCGTGATTATCTGACGAGTAAGAATAATGTATATCTGTCACACACACACCCCGGAGCTCGAGTTGAGAGGTTGACCCTGCTCTGCTCCTGCTACGCCTGCATATTTAACCAAGAGTGTGCCCCATTTTCTTTTTTTC